>CAJNDV010009113.1:144999-192335 GCA_905221635.1 Symbiodinium sp. CCMP2456
ACCTTCCAGAGATGGCTTGATCCAGTGCTGACAAGCACTTGGGATGGCCTTTGTGGCTTTTAAGAAAGCCGCGTGTGCCCGCAGGATCCCAAAGGGGCTTCTCACGGGGGCCAATTACAGATGTTCTGGCTTGGCGACTGCAGCCTCACAACAGCTGAGGAAGTGCAGGTGCAGGTCGACTTATGTGCCTTCAGATTCTGTGTGGGTGTCGCAGCAACTCTTGGCGCTTGGACAGTAGAAGTGATTTTGGTTCCTTTTCGGTATACCTCTTCCGCAGCCGGTGGGTATGAATCAACCTCGTGTGGTGGCTTTAGTGGGAGTGGCAGCAAGCAGTAGCTGTACACAAGATCACGAACCACAAGAATAACAGGATGATGGCCGCTTTCAGAATGACAGTTTGAGCTTGGGAGATGGACACCACGATTAAGCTATCACGATGGCCCTTACCACGATGCCGGCTCCTGTTTATGTATTCCGCCGCCTTGTATTGAGTTTCATCATACCGTCTTCGATTCAATATGTACTCACACACACCCTCCTAGACATGCATATGCAATCCTTACATTTAGATCACATAGAAATATGCACGAATGTGTTTACATGCCTACTCAAGCATGAAGCATAGTGCCAGGTCCGTACCTCGTCAAGGGCGATTTGCAGTTTTCTGAGTCGGTCGAGCCGCAGCCGAGTTCTCCGCAACAAGATGTAGTGAGACTGATATGATTTTTGGCTTTATGGCTTCATGCTTATGTTCCAGACCAGCACTGACAAACTTGACTGCTACGAAAACAGTGCCTGAAAAGTGCTGATGCTTGCCATCCTCTCCGGCAACGGCTCCAGCAGTCGTTGCCTGACTCTTGCGCGTGTTCCAGAAAAAAATTGCCGGTCGCTGGATTCCAGTGCGTAGCTGTACTACACCCAAAGAGCCTTCTCGGTTTTGTTGGCTTTGGCCTGGATCTCGGGTTGTCAGGTGTCCTCCGGCCTGCCTCTCACCTGCCCCCTCGAAGTTCGTCGGGCGGCTCTCGCAGATGTCTGTGAAACTTTGCAGCAAGCTCCACCGTTGAGCAAGACGCATGCACGGGTGACTTCGAACTGCGGGTAACTCGTCTTGCATGAGCAGGGGTAGCTAGGAACATGATGCGAACTCATTCGAGGTCAGCACGTCAAACCGAAGTCAATCGTACCGTTGGCATCGTGGCAGGTACTCCTTCGTCGGATGCTGCGATATTGGTGTCAGCATGTAGACGTATATCCCATTTGCCCGGAACGAAGGGGTGGGCATTCCGCAGGAAGAGACGGCAGATGACTCGAGGCCGTTTAGGCTCGCGACATGAGCCGACGACGGTGGAACGTTGGGCCGGGCACTGAAGTATGGAGCACGCAGTGCATGCACACAGCTGCGTGGTGTGATACGCCCCCAGCGAAGGCGCCATGGAGCCACCGCCTCCGCCCCCGCCCCCGCCGCCACCAGAGGACTGCGCCACCTCAGAGTAGCTTGGCGCAGTCCTCTCTGACAGCTCGGTAGCTCCCTTTCTTCCGTCCTTGCAGAGCTGAGGTTCCACTCGAAGCAGACTGCTCATCCTGATGAGGCCAGGCCTTCACCGTACCCGTACTGCTGCCATCTCATTGCGACAGTGCTTCGCCTGCTGCTGCAGGAAGCCACGTTTGCGGAGCACGGCTTTGTACCAGCCGGGGTCATAAGCTTTCACTTCTTGGGATCAGCCACAAGAAGCGCACGCCTGCTATGAAGGCGCCTGTGATCGCACCACCGCGACCACAGACGGCGAGCCGACTCATACTCATTCCTCTGTGCAGAAAGGCAGGTGGTGCTGTAGCCCGTTGTGGATGGCACCGTGGGATCAGGTTTTGCATGCAGTGCGACCTGGACTGTTGGTCTGCATGAGGGCTTTGAGTCTTTCCGCGCAGTTGCTCAGTTTTGGGGCTCGCGCTGATCGTCCCGTAGTTTTGGCCGCAGAAGCTGCAGCATGGCGGAAGATGACGGCGTTCCCTTTACGCTAGCAGCTCGTCACGACACTGTTGTCAGACCCCAAAGCTTCTAGCCTTCTGACTCGCCTCGACAAGCGGAGGCATTGATTGCTGGTGGAATCGCGGGTACGACTGTGGACTGCGCACTGCACCCTCTGGACACCTTCCGAACTCGGCTCCAGTCAGAAAAAGGATTCTGGGCCTCAGGCCTGGCGCCGTTTGAAAACGGTAAGCATGCGCTGGTCTCTTGTGTGTATGTAACGTTATGATACTGTATGTATGTACGAGTATGTACGTATGCATGCATGCATACATACACATATAGAGATGTGTATATATATATACACACACACGCACTGGTTTCTGTTTCTCTGTGCGTGCATACACTGTTCGTTTGCTTTACAATCCTGAACATCTGCGGCTAGCCTCAACCTGGCTGTTCAGGAGGCTTTCGCGGAGCCTACAAGGGGATTCTCTCCGCTGCCATCGGATCCGCACCTGGCGCTGCCATGTTCTTCTCCACATATGAGACCATGAAGAAGGTCGGTCCCGCACGAGCTACGTTTCAGAATGAAGACATGCAGCCCGGGTGCTGCAGGTGTCCAAGAACTTTTCCGGGAACCAGGTCCCATGTGTCCGATGTAAACTGCTGCGCTTGAGATGAGGTTTTGCATCGTGTGCAACGAAGTCACTACATACATTCGGCGTGTGCCCAGCTGGCAGGAGCACTGGACTCAACATGCTGGCGCATCATCATGCGGAGAAGCCATGGCTTGTCTGGTCAGGGTAATTTTGCTGCAAGTAGTCGATGAGCATTCTCAAAGTGACAGCGGGCACATAGGCTCGTTGCCTCTGGCTGTCCGCACTGAGTAGAGATCTTTCTAAAGCATAGGCTGCAGATTCTCCATTCGGCTGCCACTTATCACTCGTACAGTATTTGAAGCCTGTCAAGCTGTGTGCACCTGGTGTGCCTGTTCCATGGCGTGGCTTGGGCCTGTGCTGCAGTTTTCGGGTTTGTGAGGTGAGAGGCAGGGAAATGCAGCGCATGTGGCGCATGTCTTGGGACCCGTGCATGGAAAGGAAAACCCGTTGAAGCCAGCGCATGCCATTCCATGGATCTCCATGTGAAAGGTCGTTCAAGTTCTGCTCGACCCTACTGTAAGGTGCCGACGGCCAACATCACTCAGAACATGCAAGTCGGCAGGTATACGAGCCTCGTCAGAACTCAGCATTAATCTGGGGCCCGCTCTGACACGACATCCGCCAAGGAGGCTTACCGAAGCCATTGCCGCCATCTACAGAACCGGAGGTCTCGGAGCTTTCTATGTAGGCTATGGGACCATGGTGCCTTGGCTGCTCCGCCTCCTTGCAGAATTCGGCTTTCAGCTTTTTCCTCGCCTAAAGTGCCCAGGTCATGCGAGAGATCCCTTTCTCGTTCATCCAGTTTCCACTTTATGAGAGGTCCGCGGGCGACAATCCGCTTCTTTCCCGTAGCCATCCATGGCCTTTGAGCGACGATGTTCCATTCCAGTGCAGGTTCAAGAAGATAATAGCTGAGAGGCAAGGCAGCGAGACAACTGCCATTCAAGGCCACGGCTCCGTGCGCCAGGTTCCCAGTTTGAGCATACCATGGCGTTGCCAAGGTGCAGCCTGTGGCTCGCTGGCTGGTGGCATAGCTGGTGGCCGCTTGAAAGCAACACCCGGCTCTGTGCAGATCTCGAATCGAAGAAAGAAAACTTAAACGTTTTCTGTAGACTGAAGCCAGAGGCTTGGCAGGAGCACCTTAGTGCGAATAATGTGTTGAGTTCAGGTTGCGCAGCCTAGGCACCACCACTCCCCTCGATGTGGCGAAGACCCGAATCATGCTAGAGAAGGTGGAAGAGGGTGTGAAGGGCTCAGTATGCGTCCGACACGTTTCGTCTGCCCCATGGTCTCCCTCTCCGCATTTGGGCACATCCTTTCCTTCCCGCTTAGGTGTTAGCCAAATTACCTGCTTCATGCTTCTAGCCGTTGTTTGCTTGAGGTTGCTCGAAAGTACGATGGCACCATCCAAACAATCAGAGTTATTGCAGCAGAGGAGGGCATTCAAGGACGTGAACAAGTCGATTGCCGTTTGAGAGAATGAATGCTAGTCCAGACTGTGGTGGCATTCCTGCATGCACCGACTTTTGTCAGGACTCTTCAGGGGAATCGGGCCCCGCGTTAGTTGGATCACGATTGGAGGCTTTATCTTCTTCGGAGCATACGAGGGAGCTCAAAAGAATCTCGGCTGCAGGTTGCTAAGACTCACGACATGACATGTGTAGCAGCGTAGCAGTTTGTGCCACAACATCTGACAAAGTGCAACTCCCAAGGGCCCTCCAGAGAACCGGCCTATGGTAACGTGGCAATACTCCGCAATGCTGATTTTCCATAACTCGGTCCTGCGCTGTCCGCTTCGTACAAAGTACATCGGCGCATGAGCAAGCGCGGCATCTTGGATGATGCACCTGCGCTTTAATACCTCACTTCCGTGCATCTGCTGCGCAGCAGGTGCATGAAGGCCAATCGGCAATGCCAAAAAGAAACTAAGCTAGTCATGCTGGCAGCCCGGGCCACATATTCTGTTGATGAAGTGGCCACATCGATGGCGCCGTTGCAGCAGTTTTCTTCACGGAGAAAAGGGGCGCATGTCCCAGTGCTACGTCGCCGCTATTCAACCACCTGGATGCACATCCAACCCACGCAGACGCAAAACTGATTTGAGCCCTGTTGTCTAGTCCCCTTGTCCTCTCCGTTCCAAAGCAAGTGCAGGGAGACAGATCGGGAATCGAACATGCCATCCTTAATGGAGGCCAGTTTGGAATGCAGCCGCACCCATGTGTCATGTTGCTGCAAAGCAGAGCAGGTGCATCAGTGGAGGAAGTGCCGGCCTGTGACACGTCCTGTGCTTCGGTATTTATTTTGTTCACCACTATCTGCAGGTCGACATCGAAGGGAATACTCCGTTGCATGTTGCCGTGGAGGCTATTTGCCGAAGTGCCTTCCATGTTGTCTCGTGCTGTACACTGGCCTCTAAGCAGGCACCAAGAAATGAAGTTGCAACGGTGTCATGCCTGCTGGAGAATATGGCCGCAAGACACAGTGCACCAGTACTTCGGTGTCCGGCAAAGGGCTTCTGAAGTGGTGTTTTGCTTAAGGCCAACCCCAACACTGTAAACTACATTGGGGCGGCGCCTTTGCATTATGCCCGGATCTCAATCCTGATTTGCATGATGATGGTCCGTGAAATGAATATGCACCTGTCCATGCCAACCACTGTTCAGCACGCTTTTCTCTCGCCCTGGCCTTTGCCTGGATTAACTGATAAACTCCAAGGTGTGCTTGAGAAAAGGCAACTGGCGAGGGATCGCCAACCTTCTCCTAGAATACGGAGCCGCGGTCAGTGCAGCTTCTTTACCTCTCAGATTTGCACACATCGTGAGAAGTGCCAGGAGCAAACATAGACTGCCAAACTTTGGCGGGCAAGTCTGCTCTCCACTTCGCATGTGAGAATCACCTGCCCGAGCTCGTAGAGGTCGGGCTCTCACAAAAAAGGAAGTCGAATTGCAGCGCTCGGTTTTTGAGGTGCTTTGCCTGTTCGGTGCTGACCCACACTTGCTGGATGTTCAGGCGAACACGCACCTGTCTTAGGCTGTGATTCTTCGGCTGTGTCGTGCTTCATGCTAACGCTTATAGATGTTTCCGCCTGAGGGCCATGCACTTGGCTCTGGCCAAGGCAGGCCATCTCGAAAGGTAGAACAGATTTTCATCGTTAGCTGGCACTAGACAGAGCGCAGCAGGCGGGATAGCCCATGCGTGCAGGAGGGCGGCCGAGACACGGTCAAGCGACAAATTCTGGAGTGTCTTCTCACTGTCTCTGCCAATGTGGAGGCCGCTTGCAAAGAAGCACGGCGTGATGGTGCTTTGGCATAGACTTGTGCTTGTCAGGTTCGCAACTTGAAGGGAATGTCTCCCATACACCTGGCTTGTCACAGCCTTATGTTCAAGACCGCAAGACAGAAGGTTTAATCGGAATCTGCTTCTTCACGTATGCTGCGTTTGTTGCAGTAATTCACGTGAGATCAGGCAATATCCATGATCACCTAGCTACTGGCGGAGTGCCACCGTAGTGCGATAGCACACATCGCTGCAAGTCGCAGGTTCAACTGGTTGTATACGGTGTGTCCGCACCTGAGGGCAGCACAGCACAATCAGCATGGCCCCTTCGTATGCCACTTGTCGCAAGTGCTGTGGGTATCGCAGGTTCAGTTGCTCATGGAAATGAAAGCAAACCCTAGCGCACCGACCTTAGACATGACCTGTCCCTGTGTGTCGAACGTGGAGGACTTGGTGGATCCTTTGGCCGCTGAGGCCTTAACATCCCGATGGGAAAGTGGGCTGCATTTGGTGCGGAGCTTGTGTTGACCGCGTGTGTTACAAGTTCGCAGCACCCACAATCATAAGCCTTCCTGCTTGGGTGAATCGCACAGTCTACTCACTGCGGTCTGAGGCATGCACTTCTGGGCATACAGAGGCGATCATGCTACCGGTGCTTGACGCACTTTGATTGTTTGTGCTTGTGACAGGTGACACAGCTGTTCGTCCAGACTGTGCCACAATTGATAGATGCCCAGGACCTGCCATGTGGTTGATCTTCAGGCCCTTGTCAGTTTTGTAGGGTCGGCAGGATCTTCGCCAGACATCTAAAGTTAGTCGCCCGTGTGCTCAGTGCTGGCGCTGGTTCGAGGTTTACTGAACGGCAATTTGATTCAACACTCGATTGCAACAGAATGTGCTATCTCTGCTTTGCTTGGGGCATGGCCTATGGAAGGACATTGACGGCAACACTCCGCTTCATGTGCATGGCTCAGTTCTGGAGCAAGGTTGCGCTTTGATGCCTGGCTGCTTTGCAACATGGTGCATGGTTTTGTCGAGGCGGCGAGCTACGCAGGAAATCTGGACTGCGCTTTGATTCTCCTCAGGCGCATGAACTGGAACGATCCGGGATATGCAGGATATCCGGGATATGTGCACTTTTTGCAGGAACGGAGCTGAGCCTGAGGTCAAGAACCATGCGCCGCGGTGCCCAGCAAGATTGTTCTTCACCTTTGCTGGACCGCCTGCTGGCGCATGTATGGCGCATGCTGCGATAACTGAGGTCACTGTCTGCATATGATGCCGGATGCACGGACGACCGAAGACAGAAAGGTTGCCTCACATGTAACACACACAGAGCCATCTGCTGAGGTCTCTAAAGTCAAGGGACAGGACCTGGCGAGCACTCACAACCCTGAGCTCGTTCAGGCTGCAAAGCACTTGGCTGGGGTGGATGCAGGAGATAGGCAGCTAGGCCTCCATGCAGAAAGGGTTATCAGCTCGAGAAGTGAACTGGGGACTGGGGTGCAGATTTGACGCTGCTATCGCAAGAGACGAAGAAAAAATGACGGGGTGACTCAAACTGCCGGCAACTTGTGAGACGCTTCACTTCTAGCAGCGTTCGGAAACTGGGCCTGCTCCGGCCCTCTTTGCCTGATTGTGACACGTATGAGAATCGGAATTGAGAAGCCCTTGATCCCAGCTTTGGCAGGTTCTCAAAGAAGCTCAAAAAGAGAAAGGCTGCCGTCAGTCCTGAGCTTTGCATGTACTTACGTGCACCCGGTTATTGTAGAAGCCGCGCAGGATTCTTTTTGATCGTACAGTCCTAAGAATAGAGACAAGACGTTCAGCAATGAGGTTCTGGCAAAAACAGTATTGCTGAAGTGCAAGAGTGTGTCCGCTGTGCTGCAGCACCTTTCAAACGAAAGGTGCCCGTAGAGATTCCGTCAGTCACTAGAGTTAGTTCCTAGACCCGACCTTCCTTGTCCTCGCAAAAAAAAAAAGCGGTTCTGACTTGCTTCGGTTGATGCGCAAGGGCCGTCGATCAGGTCCGCACGTCTTGGACAGAGTGTTTGGGCCTGTCATCCTGCGCTATTATCTGAGTGAGATCATGCAGGGACATCGCATCAGTTAGGCCAGGAAGCAGCAGCCGCAGAAACGAGCCAGGGCCAGGACATCCAGATGCAAAGTTACACACCGTGCATTCAGAGACAGCACGACCAGTCGTATTCGTTGCAGCAGCCGGGAGCGCTTGCCCTTGCAGCTGCCGAGAGGCTTGTCAAGCTGAGGTATTGCACACTCGGCGACGGGTAAGCAACGACTGTCGAGTCGAGGTGATGCCTCGCGGCTTACTCGCCCAGACGGTTGCTGAACATGACTTTCTCTATCACGACAGCCGACGCACATTTGCGGTGTCGAAGCTGACATCCTTCCAAGCGCAAGGTGCGCCTGCGTGGGAGCCTAAGGCGGTTCATGGCACCTGAGCATGTGCACCAACATCAACTATGTAGTCTGAAATCCTGAGGCAGGCGGTGGGTGCCACCCCAGCTCCGAAAGTTCAGGGCGATGCACCTGGCCCTGCTCCAGACGCCCGAGCTGCAGCAGCAGCGAAGCCTGCAGCATCAACACCACCAGAGCCGCCCCCTCCAGAGGTGAATCAGGACCATCAGGGCCACATAAGTAGCGAGCAACGGGAGAAGCTCTGCCAAGATTTTTCCAGAGAGCGCGGACTCGCATGTTGACGCAGACACACACACACACTCTCTCTCTCTCTTGACATACTGCGAAAGGTATTGTTTCGACCGCGAGGTTTAGTGAAGCCACAGAACATAATAGAACCTCGAAACACTTCGAAAGTGATGTTCAGTGGGTGGGACGATAGGCAGTCAACGCGACAGATCTCGACAAAACAGGCGAAACATGGCGCTTTGCAACCCGATGCTTGCTGGTGCGGTAGCCAGCCAGAGATTGCGGACAGAGACCCCTTGATCCATCGGCAATGAGAGTCGCTGAAGGTGACCAAGCTTTCCGGGAGTGACGTGACGCAGTGCACCTGCGTCTGCCGACGCAGATTTGTTTACGCTCATCCCCTCCAAAACAATCAAAAGAGCTGGTCCAGAAGGGAACGGGTAGTTGGCAACATGCTGCTCTCTTGTAAACCTGGTCAGCCAGTCGGGGTAGTACCTCACGTGCAACGTCGAAGTAGCAACAAGTCACCCCCCCACCTTGTAAGCTCTTCCTTAGGAGGCTGCTTGTTCAGCTAGAGCCCAGCGGCGGGAGGGCACCTGCCCTCCAGCTGCAGAAGAAGAACAAAGACAGAATTCTACAGGCGGTTCGCAAGGTTTCAATTCGAGCTGCGTGCTTTAAGACATGGTCTGCATGGTGCAAGGTGTGCCAGGCTTCATGCGAGCAGTTGAGCTGTTTGGGCCGTGTGGGCATTTCTGTCTGCCTATTGCCTGGGTTTTTGCATGCGGAAGTCAATGCACGCTCGTGACCTTGATGCATGCGCATACCTCATTTCTATCTTTGCGTTTGAACTTACCATGTCGCTTTCCCATTCGCTGCAAAACAGAAGAAGGGTTTGTGCCTGCTCGCTGTCGGTACATGTCTCAGGCCTGCTGTCAACGACGGTGCTGTTTGAAGTCGCGACTGTGCAGAGGATGTCATCGCTGGGCCAGAATCCGTCAGCAGCCAGGCCGCAGTGCAAACAATCGCCGGTGGTCCGGGAAGGCATGGAGTAGGAAGATGCTGCATGGAGTGTTCGACGTACCTGATTTCCGGCTCTTGCAACATGATCCGCACAGCAGGCCCTCCGGCGCCAAGGGTGCGCCGGACCACTACGGGTTCAGCCCCAAGCATGCCTAAGCCATGCAGTCTGCAGGGCTTGCGGCATGACCTTTACAGTAGGGGGCTGAACACCTTCCTCGTGACTGTCTCGGCCGTGCTGGTGGGATTGGGCCTTGGCTACGAGTCGCTATCTCAGAGTGTTGCCTGACTGTGTGCGTAGTTGTGTTGAAAGCAGCGAGTAGCTAGGACCAAGAATCCTTCTACGGTGAATCTGCTCGTGCAGCACTTTGTCTTGAGCATGTCGGTGATAATCTCGTGCACTTTGAGTTGACATCTGCTGTCGCCTGCTGTCGGCTTGTGCAGCGGCCGAGTTGCAAATTCATATACGCTGTGTCTTCCTGAGCCGTGGCCGCGAGAGTTCATGCGTGTAACATCTCCATGCTTCTAAAGGACTGGCGCTTAATAGGAGGCACCACAGTGCAACCCGCGAGCAACGTGCACACACTTCTAGACCAGGTTCAGTGACTCAGTGAAAGCTGCTATGTCCATGCTTTCCGTTTCGGGCATCGGTTGAACTTGTGATAATATACAAGCTGGTTGTTCAGGCAGAACTGTGACCCGCAGTTAAGAAAGACCTCACAGAACCACCGCTGAATAAACTTCGGAGACCTTTGACATATGTGGCAGAGCATTCGTGCTGCGTCGCCTTCATGAATGAGTTGACACTCGAACGCAAGTGTGGTCGCATGCCGTGCCCAAGTTTTCAGTGTGCGAGCTTTGAGTTTGTCGGTGTCGCCGAGGATGAATTCCATAGTCTTTGGTGCAATTATTGCCGTGGGATTTTTGGGGTTCTGCCAGTGGAATTCGTGGAGATGGCGACTGCTACTGCTCCAGGCCGTACCCTGGCACTGTCTGATACGAATGCTGGAAAGTGAAACATCTTAGATTTGGTTAGAGCCCCGGAAGAGTGTTGCTTGCAAGACTTTACTCTGCCGGTCATTATTTCAAATTATTTCCTTTGAAGCAGAGAGCTTTTTCTTCGTCTCGCCGCTTTTGAGCCAGAGCTACAGCCGAGCCTGAGGTTAACCTTCTGAAACAAATTATTTGGCTTCCACGACGCTGTTGTCGCCGGCGTGCTTGGGAGGATCCTGCAGTGTTTGCTCATCGGACTCCCGACAGCAGGTTTGTCAGCTTGTCCGCTTTGTGAAGTACGCCGTACGCCTGCTCAAGCTAAGGAAGCTGCCGGGATCCTACAAGTTCAGTCTCCACGGAATGCACCGAGGAAGCATTTCTGTCCGGTGCATAGAGCTCTCGCAACATCTAAGGCGTGCACATGCGCCATTGCGCTACTTCCCTGATGCCAAAGCCTCTTTTCGGCACTTCAACCACACCGAGGGACAACAAGGGTGGTTGCATCACACCTGCGGATGCAACGAAGGCTGCGGAAGGCCAGAGATCAGCGTTCATCCAGGATCTCGGTGACAAGCCGTGGCGCCTGCAGCTCTTCCGAAATCCGCATTCTGCAGAGGCCGGCCGAAAACCCCCATGCAGCCAGCGGAGAACAGTGATCAGTGATTTATGCGCCGGCTCTGTGAACGCAGGTGTCTCGTTTGCATGTTGCCTCACCACGAGGCCTATACCCAAGCGAGGGACTTATCTTTCGACGACAGCCAGTGGAACGAAGTCCCCATCCCGTCAAATTGGCAGCCTCTTCGATCAAGCTTCTGTGGTTCAGCATCCCGAAAGATGCAGAGCAAAGGTTGGTGAGCCGCGGCAGCATCTCGCTAGCCAAGGATGCTGGGCATGTCAGCTCCCGTCTACACGAACATCACTTTCCCCTTCACCCCGGTGCCGGCTTTGATGGCACCCTATGTGTCGCACGACAATCCTACAGGCTGGGACAGGTCTGATCTACTGGTTCTCGTGTGCCGACACAACATGCCATCGTGGGGCGAGAGATGTTTCTTCCGCCCGGAGGTCTTTATCGGACAACCTTCAACGTTCCCATGGAAAATCTGCAGGGTCGACGTGTCCACCTCGTCTTCCATGCTGTTGGCTCTGCGGTGATGGTGTGGGTGGATGGCCAGCCACTCGGAAGCGACGGCAAGGCAGACACTGAGACCCCAGCCGGTAGGTGCTTTCTGAGTATGCCTCAGTTTTAGGTTCCCCCGAGCTCCCATTGCATCTAGTCCCTGTCATGGCAGCATGGACATTGCCAGGTATATTGGGTATTCACAGGATTCCATGACTGCTGCCGAGTTTGACATTACGGATGCACTTATCGGCAGCCAGCAGGCGGTTGATAAACAAGGCCGGCAGGGTGTCTGCAGTAGATTCACACAGCCGAACTAGTGTGTTGCACGCACAAGCAATATCAGTGCATACCTGACAATTCGGGCTGCGGCGACTCGGCGACCAAAGCCGCTTTCACGAGGCACCTCAGCTACAGCTGCTCTATTGTCCGAGCAGCACTTGCCAGACGGCACTGAGCATGCCACTTGGATCAGTCGAGTTTGCGGTCAGTTCTGTTCTGAGACCGACACTGATAGCAGAGGTTCTCGTGGCCATGGTGCCAAGCTGGTGCGATGGATCGTACTTGGAGGACGCGGTAAGTCTCGCGTCATGCGCCCCGCAGAAGTCTGCAGAGCAAACAAGACCGCCACGGGTCAGGATCAGGATCAATGGTGGCTTTTTGGCATCCATCGTGAAGTTGAGTTGCATTTCGTGCCTTGGCTGAATTGCTCCTTACGCGAGTTTCCAGTGAACTCTAGTGCTGCTTCTGTGATCCGAGCTTTGGGCACGACAAGGTACCCGAAGCCTGTCGAATTGCAGAGTCTCAATCGAACTAGTTCCCAGCACAGGCACATTCACCCTATCCGAGAATGCTCTCCGCCTCAGGACTTTCAGACTCGAACATTCTTCAACGAAGATGACGATGGAATTCTGCATGTTCAATGCCAGCTTACTGGGACAGCCGCCGGCAACAAGGTGCTAAAGTTCACTTTGTATGGAGAACGGTCTGAGATCCTGGCGTCAGCGCGCGCCACTGCGCCTACCAAAACTGACTCCACGGATGATGGGCCTGGCTGGTGTGCCGCACCCAGCATTCGACTTTCATTGCCATCGCCCTGTTTTTTGACATCATGAGCTTCCTAGATCCTTAACGGGCTTCCAGTCATTTGCTTCTTTTTCGGTCGAATTCAGGAGACATTACCGAATACTTCTGGTATGGTCATGTTCTACATTTACTGTACCTTGTTACTGTCATGTTTTCAGTGCTGTAATCCCTTCATGCTACTAATAGGAAGCATGCTTTGCCTCATCTTCTTTAACGAAGCAGTCAAGGTATGCAGAAGCTCAAGCTACTCGCTCAGCCGTGTAGGAGGCAAAACTAATAGGAAGCCAATTGAAATCCAAAGACTAGTTTGAACTACTAGGCAAGACTCCGGTAGAGTTGGGGCGAATGTTGGATACGGTGCTGGGATCGCTTTAGCGGCCGAGGGTTGGGAACAACAGTCCAACGTGAAGACGTATTTGTTGGTTTCCTTGCGCACGAATCCCGAACCCCTAGACTTTACTACCCTGTGAAAGGCTCCACGCGGTGATGCAAGCCTCGCTGGGGGAACCAGTGATTGTTGTGGGTTGGAGTTTTCCTCCATGCGAGACTGGCTCTACGTGCCTGAACCCACGCGTCCCCTTGCGGAACAAGCTGGTCGTTATGAATTCCCTGAAAACAGTCACAAAGTGTGACTCATTCGGGAAAGGCTCCAGAGCTGTAATTGTAATATTTCTCGGGTCCACCGTAACTACTTACTGAAATGTGTATCGAAGCTCGTTCTCTCGGAAATCTTTCTCTGTGAGCTTGACTGTTATCACGGCATCCGAGACCTTCCGACTGTGTGAGCGAGTGTGTAGTGGAACGTGTGAGTTGAATTCTTTTCCCTGTCTGACTTTGTCTCTCAGAGTTAGGGACCGTCAAAGCATCCGACCCCACAATGCAAGAGCGAGTGTGCACTGGCACGTGTGAGTTGGGATCCCTTCGCTGTCCAGGAACTGCAGGCTGCAGCCACCGCAGGAACGTACAGTAGGACTGCAGGAAGAGTAGCCTCACAAGGTCGCAGGCTCCAAAAACGAACATAGGTCGGTGTGCCAGAGGATGAACTGAGTTCTTGAGTTCATGTTTGAGACGCAGCCTTAGCAGGTGTGGAGGCAGAATTACGCGTGCCGGGAGTGCGAAAATGGAGCGCGGAGGCACAATCCACATCTAATAAGCTCTCCTTACTGCCAGCAGATAGTTAACATGAGTCGGTAGCTTGTCTTCACAAAGACCGAGGGTCGACCACCACCCAGGTCGAATCGGGAATCACCCACGTCCGAGCTGAAGCCGTAAAGTTTAAACGAGGAAGTCTTGCACAAGGTCAGAAGGTACGGATCAGAGGTCCCTGGCTGCACCTGGCAGGATCCCTTCCTGTACACTCTGCAGCTGGAGCTCACGGAGGCCTCTGACACTACGATCCAGGCTGAGCGTCTGCGGATTGGTTTCCGCACCCCGGTTGCACATCCTTCTGCAAAGCTTCGGCAAGTTGTCATGTTCGCGCATGTTTCGGATGAAATCGGTGGTTTGCTTAGCAGAGGTACAGTTGCCATCGTGGATGGACAGCTCTGTGTGAACGACCGGCCGATCGTGGTTGCAGGTGCGAATGTGCACGAGATGCACCCGACGAGAGGGAAGGCGATCACCACTGACGACATGCTCAAGGACATAGAAATGTTGAGGCTCAGTTGCAGGATCTGGGACACATTGACGAAAGGGCCACGTAATTCCATGTGTCCAAGGAAGCGAGGCAACTTCAATGCCGTTCGAAACAGCCACTACCCGCATCATCCCAGATGGTATGAACTCTGCGACGAACATGGGCTTTACGTGGTCGACGAAGCCAATATTGAAACACACGGCTTCGTCGAGAACTTGGCCATTTCACTTCTTGCTTGTGACCAGGCTGCCCACATGTCTGTCTAAGTGCAGTCATCCTTCCTGGCCACACCAGAACCGGTTTTAGGCCCTGATAACCTTCGAGCAGGCCTGGAGACAGCAGTTCCTGCATCGCTTTTTCAACATGTTCCAGCGGGCGAAGAATCATACCTGTGTCATCGTCTGGTCACTCGGAAACGAGAGCGGTTGGGGGCCGAATTTCGCCTTGGGCGTTGAGTCATTGCACCGATGGGATCCCCAACAACGTCCGGTCCAATACGAAGGGGCAACTTGTGGCAGTGATGCTGTTATATTCTTCGGAGATGGACAAGGTGCAGGGGCCTGACTGGCAGTCCTCCTCTCTGAGAGTTGTTCATGGCCAGGTGCATCAAGTGACATCATCTGCCCCATGCTACCAAGCTGCCATTCATAGGTCGTTTGCTCAAGCAGACATCAAGAGAATGGATGATGGTGTGGCGGGTTAGGCCTAGACTCTGGATAGCTCAGGTACTGGTCACCACCAATGATCCTGCCTCCGGCAGCCAGCAGAACTCGGCCTGTAAACCGGCTGCAGGGCCCCTTTGGCCAGACCTCGCATCGTCTTGCATGTCAGCGATCATATGTGGGCTCCAAAGTGCCATGTTTGCAAAGTGTTGACTCAAAACAGTTCGACCAGGTCATACTTTGCGAGTACAGTCACGCCCTCGGCAACTCCAACGGATCCCTTCACTCCTACTGGGAGCTGTTTTGGTCTTCGGCACCTGACGCATGGCTAATGCTGCATCTACATGCGTGGATGCCGTCTGTGAGTGTTGGCTACAGGCTCAGCTCCTCTGAAATAAGGAGCACCGATGCATACAGGGAGGATTTGTGTGGGAATGGGCAGATGGAGCGGTGAAGGCGCCGTCATTTGGGTTCCCGCTCGAAGTTTGCGCTCACTACGACACTCGGTAGTGGGCAGGAGTGTGGACTCGTCAGTCAGTTAAAGTTGAGAGCACATACAAGGGATGGCTGCACATGAAATACATACGGACATCTAGCTGTTTTCAAACACGGGAGCAATTCGCCAAGCTTATTGCTCATAGCTTCATGATGACGACGACGACGGCCTTTGCATTGTAACTACGCACCTGTCACCTAGTAATGCTTTGTATACAAGCCTGATGTCCATTGCCATGGTTGCGGGGATCTGGTTTATTCTGTGCAATACTGCACGCGACTGCAGGTGCACAAAGCTCAGATCCTGGACCCGAATGTGAAGGGGAAGCACCAGCGAGAAGCATGGCTTGAAGGCCCGTGTGTCCTGGCACTGTGGACATTCAAGAGAGACACCGGCGGACGGACAGTCAGGCGAATATGCCTACGGTGGAGACTTTGGAAGGGAGAGTGGGCGACAAGATCGCAACTTTATTGTGGATGGCATCCTATTCCCCGATCGCACACCACATCCAGCTTACCAGGATGCTCCAGAACCATTTGGGTTTTGATTGAGTTTTGGGCTGGGCGCTATTGCCGGGTGATTTCCCAGTGTGTAAAGAGAGAGACTTTGCTTGAGATCGAGAGGACTTCAAAAGGCTGCAGCAACCTGTGGAGTTCCAGCTCAAATCGCAAGAGGACTGTTCCGAGGGTCGGCTTGTCCGGGTGAATGCCCGAGTCTCGGCGCACACGAAGAACACAGAGCAGATCGGTCTAAGGTCAGTTGTGATCGACTGCTCAGAAGATCTCCCCAGCTTACAGCGCGACAGCTCGGGTTGAGAGAGTCGACGTCCTTCACCAAGGTCAAGAATCGGTACACCTTCCGAGATCTTGGACACTTGTCCTTTTCCGCGCAACCAGGGTGCAACAAGCCTTAACACGCCTCAGGCTAGACGTTCAGCACTAGGGACGACGGAGCGCCCGTAGCTCTGTACACAAAACGAATCCGAGGCTTGCTTGTGATGCGCTCGGAGAGAAGTGCCTGTGCACCATCCGCGGGGATGCAGACATGCGAGGCATAAATCCAGGAGTGTTGGGAAGAGCTGCTCGTACGGCTTGCCATTTTAGACCCGTTCCCAAGCCAGATGTAACCTTTGCATGAAGGAGAATCACGGGAGCTTGAGATTGTGATGAAGATGGCAAGCCCTGAACTTCAGCAATGTGGTCAGTGGCTACTTCTACAGGCTTGCCAGACGGACAGATCACAAATGATACCTGAGAAGCTGCCTAGCTGCTATCGTGTGTGAGGCTGCTTCTGATGCAGCCAGTTTGGCTCGTGTGATTGCAGACCGTACAGAACCCAGGTTCGTAATCGCTGACGTTTGCTTTACAGTGGCTGTGCCCAAGTCGGAAACCAGCAAGCTGCCCGCTGGTGGCATGCTTTGTTCAGGCATTGGCCTCGCTTGGGTGTTTTGCTTCAGAACAAAATAATAGCTGCGGCCCGCAGGCCTAGCAAAGGTTGAGCATGAAGTTTTCCAAACGTCCAAACCCGCTCGACCCCCATCGGCGGCAGGTTCTTTGCCCCCGCTTTTGCCCATGCCTGCAGCGGGTCCAGCAACCTTGGACAGAAGTGGAGACAAGTCCGTGGTCAAATCAGCTACATACACGGCAAGATTCCACGGGGGCACTCTGCCACGGCCCCAGCATCAAGACACACATTCTTTGTGGACCACACTGACTCCGCCTTGTGCCGTTCTCAGGACATCCTTGTGTGGCACTGACGGGTTGGAGTTGCTCGCCAAGCCTGGCTTGCAGCACGGCTTCACGCGCGCAACGACAGTCACTTGGCTGCGGCATTTGTCAATCACGGAGTCCAGCTGTTCCGACGGACTACCATAGCGGATGTTCGGCAGATTCTCAGAACGAAGGGCTAGTTGTCAGCAGTGGTAGCATAATGAACGCTATGGACAGCAACAGCTGCTTATCACGAGCAAGGACAATGATCGCTGTGGCACGGACTTTTTCGTTCCGTGGCTCATCAAGGCCTGGATGTCATATCCAAGCTAGGGAAAGCAGGCCGCGAGTAGTCAATTGTGAATATGAACCCGCGGTGTTTTGGTTGTGCTTTGGTTTGCCGCCTGGCAGCCATATCATCATCATGCGAAACTCTGGGAGGTACCACTCGTCAGGCACTTCTTGGATTGTTACGGTTTCTTGTCTCTTGCGGCATCGCCGGCGGCTTAAGAATCTGCTTGCTGAACTGTTGGCTTCATCTGCAAGCCATGGCACGTCAAGGTGGAAAATCGTCGGGCTGGATCGGCTAACAGCATCTGTGACCGAATGCACCTCGTCGACATCTGGGAGTTGCTCTAGCACTGTCTTATGCCAGACTTGAACTGCGGGATGTTTTTGCCAGGTGCGTGGAGCAGTTCCGCCGAAGGTCCAAATCTTCGCGTGCGGGAAAACTTCAGTGCAATTGGCCAGCTCCTTCTTGAAACATGCTTCCAGTATGTGTTCGAGGCACATCGGGTAGTGGTGTCAGTAACTGTGACTCCAGTCGGCCCCTTGACTGGTTTGTCGACTCTTCCCCGAGTGGGGGTAGACTTTGCTCTTTCAGCAAAGCTCTCAACAATGACTTGGCTGGGATGTGGCCCGGGAGAGAGCTATCCGGACCGAAAAGTCGCTTCGGATTGGGCAGTTCATAAAAGCGACGTCGACACTCAGCATGTGGACTACATTGTCCCCAGTGAGAACGGAGGAAAGGCGGATGTCCACTGGGCAGCCTTCACTGATGGTTCATTTGGCCATGGCTTGATGTTGACATATTCCTGCGGCGATGGTGAAGCGCAGCAGGACAAACCCGAAGATGCTGCATCCGAGAAGCGTCCTGCTTGCACACGTGGAGCACAACTGTCCGCATCGCGGTGGACCCAGGAAGAGCTAGAACGAAATTCCCACCGCCACAATCTGCCAGCGAGGCAGGCTTCGAGCTCAAGACCCGTGAACGTTCACTTGGACACAGCACATGCCGGAGTGGGCGGCGTGGGTGAGGGGGGCTCTAGGCTTTGGGCCACCGCCAATCAGTTTCTTGTGAGCCCCGGGCATGGGCCGTGGACTTATTCGTTCACGTTAAAACCAATCGTTTCTGACTCATGGTTGCGCAGCGAGACCTGACAAATGAGTTTGGACCGAGTGCCTTGCACGATGTCGCGCACGAATCCGCCTAGCTCAGCTCACCGCACGCGCTTATCAATTGCCTTGTGCCCAGTCATTGTATGGATGCCTGGCAGAAGTATTCCAGCTGGTTGCCTAGCGAGTCCGGCAGGCTGTCAAAGGTGATTGGCAGGTGCTGCATTCGCTTCTGCATGAGGGAAGCCCATCTTGCCGAGGTCGACCCCCGGAGGAGAAGAGATCCTCCCAGGGCAGCGTTGCAATCTCAGAAGTGCTGAGCTAGCTGCGACACTTGGTAAGCCCCAGCAGAGGCCAGATCACAAGGACGACAAATCGGCAAGGGCCCAAGTCGGGCCCAAGTGAGTATCAAAGAGCCACGCTACATAGGCCAAAATGCTCTGGGGTTGATATCGACTGGCGATCGACTTTCATGAAGTCTTCTCACTCGGCAAAGACGAGACACCTGCAGCTTTGTGCAGGATCGGGCTCGCAGGCTTCCGGATCTCGAGACTCTGCTTGAGCAGATTCCCTGGCTGCCCAAGTCACCAGAGACTCTCCCTGAGCGATCTCGTGTTCTCGTCAGGGACATGGAGTGTGCAGGCTCAGCTGCCGCCGAGTTTCACCCGCCCCCGACTTGGAGCAGCTTGTTCGGCATGATTTCGTGACTGTCACGCAGAAAATCGACCGCGGTCGTGCTCGTTGTTGAAAGTTGTCATAGACTCGCTACGCTGTTCCACGATATTCGGGAAGTCCGGAGCGCTGCTTGCTGAAGCTTCAACAAGAACATCTGGAAAATTTTGCTGAGCATCAGCATCAAGGACATTCGAGAGAGCCGACTCGCCTTGCAGGTGTGGGCTCAAGCTGAAAACAAGCATGAGCTTGCGCACCGGCCGCTGCGATGACAAGCACCAAAAACAAGCAGCTCTTTGACATCGTCATGCCTGCAGTTGAGAAGGCTGTGGGTAACCTCGAAAGTATGTATGCCGGCCTTGCGAGACCCTTGCAGCACGCAACGCACCATCCGGCTGGCCGCTTAGCTGCCCTGCTGGGACAGGCAGAGCACTTGACCAAGGCTGGCATATCCAAAGCGATCCTGCCAGTCCAAGACAGATCAAGCCCCGACTTTGCGGGTGAGCAGAGCATGCAGTTGCAGGAAAGCACGATACATGCGTCGAGTTTGCGCAACAGGCTGGCGGATTTCGCATGCTTAGCCCCAGTAGAAGATCCGGGAAGCCCAGACGGCTCCGGTCCGTCGGAGTTTCGTACTTTGCAACAACTGGCTTCCTGGCGGGATACCGTCAGTTGCAAAGAGACCCTGAGCCGAAAAGAGTCGATGGATATTTTGCAGGTCCTGATCAGGGCTGAACGAACCATCGCGGAAATGCAGCGTTGGGAGGCTGCTTGCACTCGACGCTGGGATGCGTTGTCACAGGAGGTGCGACAAGCCCGCGACAAGATCAAGACCATCCGGGCTAGAGCACAGAAGCTGAAAGAACGACAAAGTGAGGTTGACTTGGCGGCAGGCCATCGGCGGGAGGAGCTGTGGACAAAGCTGCTGGAGGCAACCGGACCCGGTGAGGGGGACATGTCAACAACGGCTGCAGCTCTCCATGAACAGTTGTGCCAAAGCGACAAACAGCGGCGCCAGCTCCGAGACCGCATCTCTGCAGATAGTGAGAAGCTTCACCGCGTTTGGTCAAAGAGGAGGCAGGCTCAAGACACCGTGGACCTGCTGACACAGCTGGCACGTAAAGATCAAAATGGTGACACTGGAGAGAGGCACTCCGCAGATGACATCGTGGACGCAGAGCTTTCTTTGGAAGCCCTTATTTGGAAGCAAATCCGGGAAGAGCGAGCAAGGTTTGCAGCCCCAGATCCGCCTCAACCTCCTCGGTTAGCCTTGCCAGAGTTAGCGGAGGAAACGCAGGCGAGTGAGAGCCCGAGCTTCGCTCCAGTTTTGCCTCCCAGCGAGCCGGATGACCTGGACAATCCCCTGGTGAGTCCACTGGTCCCTAGCGGCCCCAGCTTCCCCAGTCTGCCCAGCGTTACGAAGGATGCAGAGGACACGGCCCTTCACGTGGAGTTGAAGCAGACGCCAGCATCTCTACCCCCCAAAGTTGCCAATTTGATTGAAAGGCTGTCCATGTCGCGGGATGCACGTCGACAAGCTGAGCGGGCGCACCGCTCAAAACCTCTCGATGCACCAGGGAGGCCAGCAGAGCCACGAGTGCAGACGGAAAGACCTCCTGCTTGTGCCAGTGAACCCGACAGCTTCGGGCCCACATTTGCAGACGAACCGCTCCCGCCTTTGCCAGAGCCAGGCAGGCGAGATGTTCAGCAGGGAGCATCCCAAGTACAGTCCTGGAAGCCGGCACCACCGCCACCAAGCCATGCTTCACCCGACATACTTTGGGGGGAGTTGCCCTCGGCGCCTTTGGAGTTGGGCTTGAGTGTGGGGCAAAATGCCCTTCCTCAACGTGCGAAGCCAAGATGCCTTCAACTCAAAGCAGAAAGCCGGTGCTTGACATGGCATGTGCAATATGACTGGCTGAGGCACGTCTTCGAAGAGAAATTCCATTTCTGAGCCCGCAGCCCCACCTGCAGTAGGCATGCCTGTTGTGCGCAGGGTGACGCTCGAACTGGATGACTAAAACAGCGTCTTGTACACGCATGACGCATGCTTTGATCTGACATCCGCTTAAGTCGGCAACACAGCACTGTCAGGGAAAGCCGGTGCATTCCATCAACTTCCGAGGGAGTACTTTTTTCTACAGTCAGTGCATCTGGCGTCTAAGGCGGGTTCGAAATTCTGCGAATCCTGAAGCTTGCCCCGTGCCTCATGTGGAGCAGTAGCACGCCTACCTCGCAGCAGGCTGGACATCGGTTTTTCAGGAGAGGCGCACAAGCGCCCACAGACGCACGTGCATTGAAGCGCGCAGTGGCACAATCACCCATGTATTTTCAGACAGCTTCATGCTGATGCTTCTTGTAGACTGGTGTTGCAGCTGCGCGCATGCAGGTGGATGTTACACGCATGAAAGCACATGTACGTCTATATAAATGTACATGTATACACATATTATGTGAAACGACATGCAGAAAAGCAACAGCTGTCTTGAGCAGTGTTGAATGGCATGTTGCGATATCCAGGTTCCCGATGCGATCGACTGGAAGCCGATGCAGATTTATTCCAGATGGAGTGGATGTCGATACCATGCAGGAAGCGATATGCTGTGTACGGCATGCTGTATGCCAAATATTGGATTGACCCAAACACTCTTCGTACTTTCATTACCCTCCTCAGATCGAAGAACCGTTGTTTGGTTGTCCATTTGCTGCTTCACCCTACGGCCCTACGGCATTTCTTGATGAAACCTGCTGAATCCGAGGCAGCTGCCAGAAGTCTACTTACTAAATGCTTACTCTTCTCAGCAGTTGCGACCAGCAAGCACGGCCGCGAAATTATGCCATTTCGCCTGATGCATCACGACGAGATACTGCAACCGGGTGCCCCAGTTCAACTCCATCCAGCAGCAGTTGTTTCCGAAATTGCCCGGAAGAAGCTCCTCGTCAAAGGGCCACATCGCACGAATGCTCGGGAGCCATCTTGCTCTTCAGATGAAATCGCGGGAATGGGCCTGCCAACCGGTCGGCTTTTGTTGCCATCGGCTCAGCGGGCATGCTTCGCCTTTTGTCTTTGCGAAGTCGATCTACTCGTTGGCCATGTGCTTTTGCTCAGGCTGGGATCTTCTGCTCTGTGTGTGACCAGAACAAGCCAGGAAGCTGCCTCTCACAGCGCACGCGACCTTGTGTAACCTGATCTGCCCCCAGTGCTCCAGGACAGGGCCAGCTTGCAATTGAGCGAAGAGCAGGCGCCTTTGTGGCTTGTGCAGTGTCGCCGGAAGGCAGAACGGAGGCTCAAAGCAGACGCTCTCATAGTGTCTTATAAGTTCGAAGGAGCATCGGCCATCAAGTGCCCAAAGCTACTGGTACGGGGGCTTGGGGGAGGTAGATTTCGAGCGCTTTGGGCCTTGAGGCCGAGGGCCTCCGATGCCTCGCGCAGCCCAATCCAAGCGCTTGAAAGCTCAAGCAGGCCATTCTTCACTTGGATGCTGCAGCATGGGCCGCCAACCTTGTGCCGAAGGCTGTTTGACATGTTTTGGTTGGGCGTTTTTGCGGGCTTTCTGGAGCTTCTCATCTTGAGCAACCCAAGCCTTGGGACAAAGAGCCTAGCAAGAGAGACGAGAGATCCCGGGTTGGTTACAAGGTGCAAGGTTGTAGTGCAGGTCGGAGGCGAGGCACTGGCAAGACTTTGCAAGTTAGGCATGCTGTCACTCCGACTGTGGCACTGCATCCATCAGACATCAGATCGGGTCTTTGCAGCTCTGTGTCTCTGCGTCGCCTTGTGCGGCAGAGAGCGGAAAGCGCAAAGCTGTTGAAAAAGAGAGGCTTGCGATCGACGTGGCAGCGGATGTGATTGGCTAAGCGTTGCTCCTACCTGGCGCAGCTCGGAATGCGACGAGAGCGGCTTTCGAATCAGCTTTACAGCAGCCGTGCCCAGTACTTGTAGCATCTACTACGAATAGCCCAGATCTTGCAATCGGACTGGGCGGCGGTCTGCACTTGGCGTAGCCACGAGGGGGTCGGGGGTCGATACAGTTCCGATGTTGGGAGTTGTAAACCTTTGGTTTTACCTTCCCTGCAGCTGCAGCAGAACGTCGCGAGCCTCTCCAGAATGTGCTCATGCTTCGGCACCATGAGGCTATGTGTGGAACAATGTGCGCCTGGCTGCTCAGGCACATGTGCCGTAATTGAGCATGTAGAAGCTTGCCTAATTCTAAGTATGCGAAGCTGCAAGCGGCAAGTCTAGGAGTCCAGGCCGGGTGCTCAAATCTAACTATAGTCTGTCTTGATTTGTGTTTTCTGTGTGTCCGAGCGCGGACGTGCAATGATTCATCATGCAGCACAGCAGATTGAATGGTTCATGGCTCACTACGTTTTCTGTTGTCCGAGCGCAGTCCGGGAGATTTTGGAGGCATTCGCGACCCTCGATGAGTCCACGCAAAGGTGCTCCACACCGGTGCTGTATTTGGTGCTGTTGATCTTAAGAGAGAGACGGAGGGCTTCTGCCTGAGTCGACTTGGCCATATCCACGCACTTATCGACCGCCTTGGCGACGACCCCGGCCTGTGGCCGTGGCCTCGAAACGTATGTTGGAGTGCTTCTTGTCCAGACAGAGAGAGAGAGACAAGACAAGACGCTGCCTGTGGTCTTGGTCTCGGACCCAGGTATGCCAACTGGCGCCAGGCACCTCTTCTCGCTCATAGGTGCTGTGATCGGCCGAGTGCTCGCCTCGTGTCCAGGCCGCCACTGCATCCCGAGAGGTGGTGCTTGGGACCCGGAGCAGAAGCTGTCGAAGCCTTGCTGCTACTTGCGGGAATCGCTGGGAGATCCCCCTCTCTTAGGAATGCGCTGACAGAGATACCACTGCAGGCCTGCCAAGAGAACAGCTCAACATTCTATCACAAGGATGCCAATGATGCCTTTGTCGCGCGCGGCCGACTAGTCAAGAAAGACTAAACAACCCACTGCATTGACGGCTCGAAGAGTGTTTCACCCAATACTTTCCAAGAGCCAAGCAGATGGAGTCTCCTGGTTCCAGAAGACGGGCATTTGGGAACTTCACATCTTGCAAGAGCTGATGCGGCAGAGCTTACAGTCTAGAGCCTGCACCAGGAACAGTGAGTTCGCAACAGGTAGGTGCTGCCCATGGGATGCGGTGCCAGTCAGAGAAGCTACCAGATAGTGAAGGACTGATTAACAGAGCCTCATGTTTCTTTCGGGAAAGATGCATTGGTGGCCCTCTTTGCTGCTGAACGTAGTGGAATGTTCACCGTCGGCGAATCATGATCGACTTCCGGCTTGACACTACCCGAACGTCATGACAAGACTTGGCTGGCCTTTCGGAAAGTCGGCAGCATCACTTCCCGACCATGCGTTCGTTGCAGGAGCCTCCTTCGGAAGAGACTCTGGTACAGTCGCAGCGAGAAAAAGCGGGCGGAGAAGGAACATGGCACAAGGAGTCACAAATATCCGCATGTATGGGTTCGAACCATGCGAATGTCGCTGCCCACATGCTGCATTGCGCAGGACGTTTCCACCGGAGCAGTCGGTGCTGTCAGTCAAGGCCGGGTAGTTCTGAAGCCAATTGAAGCCACGGCGATCCTTGGCTCTGTTTGGCAGGAGCCTCTGCGCCGCGCTCGGAGCAGCCTCCTGCAAGCAGGCCCCCGAAAGCATCCCGCAGCCAGCGGATGTGTGATGCCACTCCAGCGGGCGCGCACAACTGGAGGCATGTAGGTGTTCCGGGAACTGGCGATCAGAGGAACAGGCCGCCGGTAGCCAGCCCACAGCGTTACAAGGACACACATGGTCGCAGATGCACGAGTGGGGAGATGAGGGGTAAAGATACGAACGCAGCGGCTATCTGCGGTTTCATGTTAGGAGACCGCAGTACTCCCATGTGCCAGAAGGCTGGACGATTTCGCCCGTGAGAGGTTACTCAGCGTTGCCTAGCTTCGACAAAGGTTGGACTTGACCGAGTTCGAGATGTTAGATCTCATCGACGTGCTCAGACCGAACCCATCACTGAAGGGCTGGATTGTCGAAACGACGCTTCAGTTTTGGTCTCGCTCCTGCAGCGCCAAGGAGACTCCAATGTCAGCAGTGTATCGCTTGCGTCACAGGACTAATTGATGCCAGCTTGCGTGCCTACACTGCGGCTGTCGCAGATTCTACCTAGTTTTGCAGGCGCACCGGCATCACCGTTGCTGGAAAGAGAATCCAGAAGGGCTGTGACGTGCACCGTTCTGGTGACTACCTCAATGAAGTCCAGGCCGGGGACAGTGGCAGTCGTTGTCTGGGCCCTTAAGCAGGGAAGGAGCGGGCCACCCAGCAGCGCACATGCATCGCAGATGCTACACTCGCTCGCAAAGTCCCCGTACATTGTCAGCCTGCACGGCAACTGGGCTGCACCATCGCTAGACCGGTGCAGGCCGGCATAAATGTAGATCTTGCAGCCAAGGGATATATGACTCTGAGCGCGAGTTCTGGACAGTGGTGGAGCTTTGTGCCGGTGGTCGACTGTCAGACTGGCTGGGACGGTATGCAAACACCGCCAAGACCGTCGTGCAGCAGCTGCTAGAGGCCGGGCCCATGTCACAGCGGAGATGCAGAGAACATACGATCATCCTCTCTGCAAGCACTAGGGGCTAGCATGCTGCGCAGGCGGTATGTCACTTGACGCTTGGCTACAGCAAAAACTTCTTGTGAGTGTGCCGATCCGAGATGGCATTAACAGAGACTTCTGCATATGGTCGGAGGCGACGTTATCGCGGGTCGGCCATGTTTCGCAGTAGCCATCGTTAGGGTCGGAATGGGCGTTTCCACGGTTCGGCCATCGATTTACTTGGACGTTTTCGCATTGGCCATGGATGGGGTCGGAGTGGATCATTGCATGGTGACATCTGTCGGTAACATGTTCTTGTGTTTTGGGCCGACGGACCAGGCATTCACGGCTAATTTGCCATCTCGACATAAAGCCGGACAACGTGCTCCTCTCTGGATCAGGCCGGGGCTCCTCGCTTTGCAGGCCATGAATGGAGAATGATCCTCAATGCGATGCATAGGCTTCGTTGTCAGGAGAAGTCCGGCTTTGCGACTTCGTGACGGCATGTCAGCTCCAGCAGGCTGCAACACCAGCCCAGTGGTTTTCAGGGCAAAGTGCAGAAAGCAAAAGCAACTTCCCTTGAAGTCCGCAAGGCCGACCAGCAGCTTTTTGGCAAATGTGGAACTGTCGGCTTTCGGGCTCCAGAAGTTGAAAGCGGAGGCCCTTCTTGCATGTCTTGCAGGTGTCTGTGGGGCAGCTTCCATGAAGCGCGGCAGGTGCCTACAGCGGCTTGAAGGCTGATGTCTACTCTTTGGGGCGGACCCTGCAGATTCAGGAGCCTTCACTGTTCCCACATGATATGACAACAGTGTGCATTTGCAGCTGAATGTGTTGCAGCACCGTTTTGTTCAGGAACTCCGCGCAGCGAGAACGGGTTGGCCAGCGGCACGACTGTAATGCAAGAGTCGCGGCAAAGACGGCTGCTCTCACGAGCCAAGGAGCTGGAAGAGATCCTTCCATACATGACCAAACATGAGTCGCTGGATCGCCCGGAGATGAAGATGATTCAGGAGCACCTCACCGCTGGCTCACGAGGCACTGCGGCAGATTAGGCAAGTGATGACACCATAGAGCATTTAACTCTGCATAATCTTCGTGCGAGGCAGGCAGCAGCTGGATTGGAGCTCGCTGGAGATGTGCTCAAATGTCATAGGGTCACGCATTCCTTCGCTTTACTTCCTGAGCTCCAAAAGCTGCGAAGAGAGGCAAATCTGCTCGCGAGCCAGGAGTCCATAAGCTACCAGCAAGTTCTGGCCGAAAACTCGCTTGAGCCGTGTGCCAGTTTCCCAGCAACGATGCCTCCTCCATGCTGAAGTTGGAAGTTTCAAAGCTAGAGCCCAGGTCATGGTTGGCAAAGCTGCTCCTCCTAAGGACGTGGCAATAGCAAGACATCGCCTCGGGCCGATTCAGAGTGGGCAGTACCTTCAGCTGTCCAAGACACAGTGGCCTGCGGCGGAATCACTTCCCCCCAATTAATAAAAACCACCCACCCACCCACCCACCCCCATACTAGGAGGTATTTGCCTCGGGCTGGAGTACCCACACACCCTAAAGAGCAAGCCCAGCAATGCACCAGTAAAGGAAAACCAATCCTGCCATGCCGGCTTCGTCCTAGCCAGGCGGCAGGCAAGCGAAACAGCAAGGGAAGTCAGGCTAGCTGTTGAGCTCTCGTCAAGTTAAGTCTTGCTGTGACACTGTATTGGCCACTAGTTCCTCGTACCCCTGATACACAGAAAAACCACGATCAGGCCTACTGATAGTACTGGTAGTCAAACATGATTGCCCCTCATCATTGTCCGTAAGTATCGAGTACGACTACGAGCCCCCGAACCGCAAATACCCCGAGCAATGCTCCGATCGCAACTGGTCAACAGCCGGGCCATAGATGCATTGCACCAGGAGAGAGACAGTGTGCAGCGACCACGAGCAAGGGGGTTGCGAGCCGCTGAAGCGGGACCGGCAATGAAGGTCTGGTAGTTTTCTTTTTTCTGAGCCCATCGAGTCGAGAGACCTTCAGGCTTGCCACTCCAGCTACTGCCGGCGGCTGGGGACCTGCATTTGCAATGATCGAGTTCCTGCAACATCAGCCTCGATGAAACCGCAGGAGCGGCAGCAAATTGCGATCAGAACTGTACGAGCAGCTGCTGAATCGAATCTACTCTGTCAGGACCGAAAGATGGCAAGTGGCCGTCGCTGCAGCACGCCGTAGCACACTGAGAATGGCTTTGGGCCGAATTCGGTGCGCGGTGCCACGCGAGCCAGAAAGTTGAGACCGCTTTCGTTTCGAGGCCTTCTAAGCTCAGGAATGACCAAAGAGACTTCACTGCAAGAACGGGGATTTCGTCCCGCTATGCTCACTTCGCCTCACCACAAAATCCCCAGAAGCTGATAGTAGAACCTTAAGCATTCCCTGTCGTTCTATGGGTGTGGAGCCTGCGGAGAATTTATTGCCATTCGGAACAGAAGAGCCGGGTACTAGCCAAGTGAAAGCACATGGTTCAGCGTCTTGATATGTCTCGATTTGTTTTGGTCTGTGGCACGTTCCAACTCCTAGCGTCCTACCGTGTCATTGAGAGTTTGCAGGTCAAGTCTCCTTCCAATTCCCGGGACTTCGAGGAGAGACATGGGCAGCATGGGCCGACAGCTGAAACAAAGGAGCTGAGAAAAAAAGGCCACATCTTCGAGAGTGTCTGAGGCTCCGCTTTGCCGGGGGCCGCTCCCTGCAGGTCCGAATCACTGAGGGAGAGCATCGCCACGTCATCTTTAAAGCCAGGTGACACCTCAGAGCTCCGTTGCCGTTGGCCAGTTGAAGGCTTGAGTTAAGTTGCGCGAAATGAACGGAACGGATTGCGTCATCTACAGCGCCATCGGAGAAGTGCTTGTCAGCGATAGGTGCCTCCCATAGGAGCGGCAGTGGCAAGCTCGCTTGAGGCTCCAGTCCTGCACACGAAAAGTCGTCAGAGCAATCCTTCTGCGTAGAGGCAGCTTTGGCACTGGAGAGCGGGATCCGGATGCTCTTCCTGACAGAGGACTGCTGCATCCTGCTTGCCGCAGTGAGTGGCTTGACATAGCTGACACCGAATCTCAGGCGGCTGTGCACTTGGTGCGCGAAGTGCTACATGTACTTGACAGCTTTGGGCTGGACCGGCGCGAGGTGCCCCCGTACAATACACCTTCGTTCCGAATCATCGTATGCTGCTGCTGGTTGTTTGATCCTACACTGCCACGGCGTGAATCTCTGTTTTAAACACCGCCTGCCCTGCCTGACAGACCAAACGAACAGGTGATCATCGTCGGCAGGATACAAGGTGCTGATGTCAAAGGCCCCGCTCGCACATGTGCTTGCGCAACTTATCACAGCAAGCCGCCTGCGTATCAAACCTGCGATAATCGGAGACGTGCCAGCCCCGGAACAACAGTGCATGTTGACTAAGGTGTCGGCACATCGTCTGTGCGGAGCCCACCGAGAGAGAAAAGTTCGAGAAATTCAGGGGTACACAGTAAACTGTGGCAGGTCATGTCACACTTGGATGCCGCGGCTCTTGCATTTCAGGAGCAGCTGTTTCCAGCCGCCAATGGACTTCTCGGGGTGTGTCTGCGCATTGGGAGGAGCAGTCGTCTGAGGATGATGTCGAAGTCTGGCAGCAATTCGAGGTCAGGCAGTGTTAAACTGCGATAGTTTAGTCTGACGAGATGTTGGTGCTTTTCAGGCCTCCATGCGAGGCGTTGTGAGTGCAGTTGGCGCCGCACCAGCATGTCTTGTCTGCATCGAGCACACGAAAGCTGTGTGTAGATATCTTGGATGGTGCGCCGTTGTGGTTCCAGGTGAGTGAGATGCCACCTGAGCGAATGAAGACATTCCTATTGCGAGGAAGCCGACCAGAGTCTGGCACTTAGGCTGGGCGGCTGGACCTGCTCCAGCCAGGCAGAGTCTGTGGGGTTTCGAGGTTTGTGCAGACAACATTCACGGTCTACGAGCCTGGTGGTCCGGACGAGGCCAGGACGCATAAGGCTCGGCGATGGATTTGCCCCGAAGCGAACTCAGGCTCGTCGGCAAAGCTCCCAGATGGAGGAGCTGCTTGCAGCCAGCATCGCACCACTGGCTCTGTTCTTTCGCTGATATGGCCAGCCAATCCCGCCCTGCCACAGCCAGCAGACATGCAACCCACGAGAAAGTCCTATTATAGATACATACATACATACATACATACATACATACATATATATATATATATATGTGCAAAGGTCTGCCAACAGCCGCTCGTTCCGTTTCAGGTCACGATGGGCTCCGGACTCTCCCAGGCTGCCAGACTTCCATGTCTCCTAGCGTGTCTTCGCAAGATTGCGTGCTGCAGGGGGGAGGGTGTGGCTATCTACGACCTCTGGATGATCCACACATCTCTGCGGCCAGTTTCTCAGCTGTCGGGGCGCTGACAAATCGCAAGCACAAATCTTGTTTGCTGAGGTTGCCTTGCGAGCTAATCGCAGCTGTGCGCAGGTTCGGGACTGGATGAGCATGTTTCCTGTGGCATTCCGAGCTAGTGCGAGGTTATCGACAGATGGTTCATGCAGCTGGGTGGGGTCGTGCTTGTGAATGCAACACAGAGGACCTTCACTGGACCTTCACGATCCGAGAGAGACGCAGCGAGTTCGCCTGCACGCAGGAGCGAGTTCTTGGAGCACGTGGCCTCATTGGAATTTGCTTTGGGCGAGGCGGCTCCGCAAGAGTCGCAAACTCAAAGCTGTGAAAACACGACTCGACAGGCAGAGATGAGGAAAATTAATGGGCTTAGCAGCCTCGTGGCCTCTTCCCCCGGTCGCCGTGAGCTCGGCCTTATTACCTCCGCTTCAACTGCTCCTTTGGGAGTTTGGTTTTGTTTCTGCGGACCGCGGATAGACACATGTAGCGTTTCCACTGGCAGCATCACAGATAGTTCATGAATGTGTACAATACTTCCTACTGATACTGCTAATAGCTCGTGGGCTACACGTCTCTTACCGTGTAGCACGGGAGCTTTCCGAGCCAGAAGCAAATGAAAACGGGCTTGATGCAGATCGCACGTATCAGGTCGAGCCCCTGCGTGGTGTGAGGACAGAGCAGATTAATGAAGCAATGAGGAGCTGCCGTGCATGTTGCCTCCAGATCCCGCGTTTCTGTGGTGGTCAGGACGTGTATCACTTGTCCGACTTGCCATTGGAAGTGTAATGATGCCGACTTCAGGCTTGTCTCTCAGATCCACAGGAGTAGGCCTGCGTAACTTGCAGTTGCACCACACTGCTAGGCCTGCGCGATCTGAAGGCAGCATCGCTCGCTTGCACATCGCAAAAAAGGCTCGCTTGCGCGGGGTTTGAGCACTGCCCGCAGTCTTCTTAGATTTCGTGAGGCCAAGCTCGCAGTGGATGTGACCACCCTTGATTGCCATCTGTTGCCAACACAAGTTCAGCCCCGTTCCAGTGTCGCATGTTCATTGCTCAAGGCTGTCAGATGAACACGAAGTTGCCATCTCCATGAAAGGCTTTTACATCACAGCACTCGGAACCCTTCAGAGCTCAAACAACACTTGCTGCACGGCAATCGTTCGCTTGAAACACGGTAGGGCTTACTAGCAGAAGCTGAGCAGCAGCGCCGGAATGCGGCGAAAAAAGCGAGAGGCGTTGCGAGCAGAACTGCTTGCTGCTGGAGATCCCATTCTTTCCTGGCAGCTTTCTCGCAACAGATGCTGACATGCTGTCGTGCCAAGTTCCGCATGAAGCCCTATTGCTTGTGACGTATCCACTAATGACATCACAGGCGCGCCTGCATGAGGCCAGGCGCCAGACATACTGTTGCTGTAGCTTTGCAGGCAATTTGCCAAATTCACTGCTCTGGAGGCAGGCGCGCTCGTGGCCAATACCGTCAGCGAGCAGCTCTGCTCAGCAGGCTGCAAAGTCTCAGTCTAGGCACACTGGGCGGCAGGAAACTGTCAAGCGCCCGATGCGTCGAAAAAGACGCCGACTTCGAGCGAAACCAACTGTGGGCCTGGAATCATTTGCTGCTGCAGCGGCTCGACTGCTCTCAGCTAAAATATTTAAGGAGAGCGTTTCGGTATCATTGAGGGCATATCTGATGCTGTGTTTCAGAATGCCACGCGAGGTCGGAAGATGCAAGATGAAAGAAATCAAGCTCAAAGTCGCAGAAGCGGAGGCCTGTGCCGACTCGCACTTGCCATCGCAGCCAACTGCTGCCAGCATCGATGTGGGTCCGGCAGAGACCCGAAGCGTCAAGAAGCGGAAGCGCAAGATTGCTGTAAAAGTGGGGGCGAAGCACGAATGCTAGCTTTTTGCACCATCGTTGCCTGAGCAATTTCGGGAATGCTTATGGCAAGCACATACCGGTCGTGGGCTTGAAAATATCGAAATTTTAATCCAGCGGTCGCTTTTATCAACAACATGATATATAAAATCTGATAGTTCATATATATTGGCAGTACGATATTATATTTCATATTTGATTTTATTCATTAGCTTTCAAGAAATTAAAATATAATGATATATATACTAGCGCTTATTTCTTATTATTCATTCATGAAGGGCTACGCAAAATATCTTTCTTATTTTTATAACTTCTATTTATGAATATTTCTATTTATATCTCTTCATATCTATTCTTCTATATTATAATATAATTTTTCTTCGATTTCATAATAAATATATCATTATATATATATATAATCTTAATCTATGCAAATATTTCTTCTTATCCCGATTGAATATAGTCGATTAAAAATTTAATTAGAAATCTTAGATTTTGATTCTGATTGAAATTGAAATTTTAATCGGTTTAGTTAAGATCTAAGATTCTTCAGGTCAGACCCTGGAAATTTTGAATTTTGGATCGATTGAAATTTTAATTAGGTTCAATTGATATTTTTTGATATTTTTATTCTTGTCTAATTTATATTATAGCTTGCATATTGAATTGATATTAGATTTCTATAAAGATAGACTTCATAAGAAATATTTCACCCCTGAGATTTTTGCAGTATTTGGAGCTGCAGCCTGCAATCCTCTTATAAATCCTCCCGCCTCTCTATTATCATGTACTATTGGTGCGCAATCTCAGACATGGACATCCCAATTCCTATCTTATCTTTAAGATTATGTCGGCACGCCCTCCCTGAAAAGAACTAGCCTATTATATATGATATAGCCTATCAATATGCACCTTATAGAAATATCTTATAGAATATTTCTTAGATTCTCCTATAGAATGCCTTATAGAGAATTCTATAGATCTATATATGATATTCCTCATATATTTTATATATATGCTTGAGACTCATGATATATCCCATATATCTAGATATGTCCTTGAGAATCCCTTTTGGGATACCCGATAGAAATCATATAGATTAGGATTTTTCTTTTAGGGAGATCAGAAGGAGACCAAGTTTCTTGCAATATTTTCAGCAAGGGACATCTATAAAAGGAATGAGGAATAATGAATAGCCTATGGAATATCTGATAGAATATCTTTGTTGGGATTAGGAATTCGGCCGGGAAAGATTTATATAGGGATTTGGGGAATTCTCATTAGCTCCAAGTGGTGCTGAATCTTAATTATTTTAAGGGAGGATCCATTTGGATCGAATCGCCTAAAGGGGAAGTAGTCAAGGAATATTTTGGGATTCAGATAAGAGGATTGCATTATGAATTATCGCCCTTCAAATTTTTACGATTTATCGGAAAGATTTTGTTGTATTGCACAGAACCCTGGATCCAGAGGCGAGTTATTCTAATTGCATTTACAGTCATGGGAGTAGCGAGTACTCCTGCATGTATACGAGAATGCTTTGAAGCAGTAGGGTTTGATTTCCCCCACAGCTATGATTGTGAGTTCTGTGTAAATCAACCGTTAGGACCGGGACAGCCCTCTCAATTTGATATTTGGGACAGAGAAGAAGACGGATATTTGGGATGTTGGAAAGCTTAAAATATGGCAAGCCTTTTGATATGCCTGTCTCAGACAGCGAAGATGAACTCCCGAATACCTATTTGGACTCTCTGACGCCTACTCCGCACAGACTGGAGTTGCAAGAGACAGTCATCATGATAGGAGCGATAATTGGGGCCTAGACTCCGGAATGTGTGCTGTGTGCAAGATATAGCCAGGCTGAGAGAGTATGGGACTCTCTGTACATAGTATATAATATAGATATTGACGTTCGTTATCGATGCCTCGTTATCTTATTTTGTCAATTTATCGATTCCTTTTCTCTGGTCGCTCCCGCCTTTTCCTAGATACCCGTAGCCCCGACGTCCAGCATATTTTAGCCTTTGTTAGTTTAATCGAACTCGGGTTGAAAGCTTTGGGTTGCTGAAGCTAAACTGTCTTCGATTACGGCCCTAGAAACCACTAACCCACGCCGCTGTTATGACCATGGTTGTCTGTGCCGGTTCCACTGGTATGATTACCTGGACTGTTCGATAAAATGACCTGGACAGAAGGCATTGGTGGTACGAGCACCGATAAAAGAGAGAAATTATTCGACTCAGCAACGGCGCGTTGAACGACTGCATCAAAGGAGGAATTCATATTGAATTCTCAGTGTGTGTTGCAAGATTGAGAATGCAGCGAATGACTTCATAGGTAGCACAACCAGAGCCCGCTGCCATATCGTGGAATACCTCCTACTCGCCCTCACTGGCTTGGATGAGAATCAGTCCACGGTTGGGGGATAGACATACTATATGGACGAAGCAAATCCGCGCTGCCATTCTACGAGGGTGCCTCGATGCATGTATCATCTGTATAACTGCATGACTCCAAGGCATCTTTCAAGTGCCTCTGTATGAGACCAAGGTATTTTATTTAGGTGTCCCTGCATGAAGATTTGTGTCGTTAATACGTGTGAGCTGCAAGCAGAAGAAGATATATTTGGATGAATCGCTGCCGATAGTTGGCAAGCCATAAAAGAAGAGACGACGACATAATGCTTGCTGGAGACTCGCGTCACAAAGACTGCCCAAGCTAGCGATTGATCGTTTGCGATAAGATATTCTACTCGTTCTCACCTGAATCCGAGTGACAGCCTACTGCATGAGAAGGCGTAACTAGTGAATTTAATGCATGAACCCCTGTCTTGTTGGCATGATTAATGGTCTAGCCGTAGTTTGGAGCGTGGAGCCTGGGTCGCGTTTTTAAAACGAGGGTTGTAGCGAAAGCGTGAAGTCATGATATGATAGCAGCATCAAAAAATTCACTGAAGTCGAAAAATTTGGAGGAGACTAATGCAATACTTGAGCTGTCCCGGCTCGCTAATTTGACCCCTTATGTCCCACTATTGGTATCTCATTTTCTGTTGTAGCCTCCTCGGCGTAGTGACTGAAGTCCGCGAACTGGTTACAGCAGCGGTTCGGACTTTGGTTTGCACATGCGACATGCTATTTCTTAGAGATTCTTTATCTTAGGGACCGTATGATTGTTGCGATAGCATGTGCATGAGTTTCACTTTGAAGCTCGCCCGTCATTTGCCTCGCCTGGATTGTCCGAGTATGAGAACCGAAATAAATTCATATAATGTCATATAGAATATCCCTTCCCTATATTCCTTGTACTCCCAAGATCTGAGAGTTCCCCAGTTGAATATTGTTTATTTGGTAAGGGATTCATATAAAGGAATTATGGAATCTAGGATTTAAGAATTTCTTGACAAAATCGACGCTTATCTTTATAGAAGACCGCCTATATAATATATCTTTTGTAATTATACCTCAACTAAACCTCAAAAGATATCCTCTAGAATACCTTTTAAGATATCATTTACAATAACTTAAAGGTTACCTTATAGATCACGGTTTCAAAAAGGAACATCAGGAGGAGCGCGCGGTTAATAGCGTAGCATACAGAGGATATTGGATATCATTTCGCGGTGTTGTCTTGGTTCGTCGAACGGGGTTGTGTCGTCGTAAATAGAGAAAATTAGGCAATTTAACGCTTTTCGTCGGAGTGGAGTCGTAATGTCGTCTAGACAGTACAAGAAGAGGCTTCGAGGTAGGTCCTGAGGGGGGGGTAGCATATATATATATATATATCATATGTGTATGCACACAGTTATATATTCCTATAGCAGGTGCATACTGCATTGCCAGAGATGGCTACACGGCTACACAGTACGTAATGAATTCCCTCAATCCACCTTACACCATAAACCCTAACCCCTATATACAACCCCTAAACCTGGTATCTTGGCCTAATTGACCTGTAAGGGCCCCATTCCTGGTTCGGGCTGCAGCGCGAAAGCCGTTGAATGTCTCAAGCTTTCTAAAAAGGAAGAAGACCCGGGAGCGTAAAACCCGCCTCGCAAGCCGCAAACCCGCAGCAATGGTCATGAAAAACAAAGGCAAGGACACTCACCGGCTGGCAAATTTTATTTGCGGCGGCTCTGTTACTCCGGTGTAGGTACAACGCCAGCCATCACTTCGGGTTCCCTATCGGTTAGCAATACCAACAGTGATACCGTTCGGGGCAGAGGGTTCCCGGTCCAGGATTCTTTCATACCTTTCATGATGTGACTAGTTACTAGTTAGAACTAGATTGCATGCAGGCCAGCTAGCAGGATCCTTGATACATGGACTCCCGAACAAGGGACCCGTACTTCTAGGCAGCCTTTATATCAGCCTAAACCTTCAAGCCCAAGACCCAAGCACCCTAAAGTGCTCAGACACTCCTCCCAGAGACTTCAACATGTTTCGGATGACAGCAAGCCTATGCTTGAAGGTTCATCGGTGCTGGTAGCTACGGTCATCTGTGTGCGGTTTGGAAAGAAGTTGTGGGAATTCTTCACATGCTCGAATCCGATTCAAAGGTTCCAAATTTTTTCCGACATATAAATTTTCTTGCGCACTTTTGCATGCTGTGCCTTCACAACCATCGAGGACATACAGCAATCTGACAGCGATTAGTACGACCTTAGAGCAACGAAGAACCAAGCCTAGATTCCGGTGTCAAGAGATTCGGGATTCCTAGGCCCCTAACCGAATAAGATCCTTGAGCCGTGGGCTCTGAGGCATCTCCGAAACGAATTCTCTCTCCGAGAATGTGCGCCGGGCTGTTGGGGCTTTGGGTGTCCAGGTCTTTGCGGTTTTGGGGTTTTAACAGTCATAACTTGTGATGGAGCATTGTCTATGTCACCGTACCGGATATGCTGTGAGTTGATTACAATTGCATGGTAAGTAGAGCCCGCCAACACCGAAACATTCAACCCGCAAAGCGCCCCAACCCTGAACATAAACCCTCTCTGTAATGGATTTCCGACCCAAAGACGATTCCGAAACTTGACACAACAAAATCCCGGAAGTTAAGCTTAAGCGAAGGAGCTTGGCACTTAACCTTTAAAGCCCCAAAGTGCCCCAGCCCAAGCCCAAACACAGGCCAGATTCCTGAAACCGGGAAACCTTTCGCCCTACACCTTTCACTTTCACCCTTCTGGTAACCCTTGTAAAACCCTCTCGCTCCGTTTGCAGTACCCTTTATCTTATGCTCATACTACGTTTTCAAGCACACCTTTAAAGGGACTCCGAAAGGTCTACTGCAGAACCCTACATTGGACATGCCGGCGCTTCCATCGTCGCCTGTCCGCGAGCTTGCAGAAGGAGGTGGGGTCAGCAAATCTTGGGGGCTAGGGCTGGGTTTAGGGGTTCAAGAGTTAGGGTTTAGTGTTTAGGGGTTTGGGCACAGTTTGTAAGTTATAGGGTTTTGAGAGGTTTCCAGGGTTTAGGGCGATGTATGTAATTATTGATTTTTATGGTGGGTGTTTAGACATTATGAAGGTTCAAAGGGGTTGTTACCAAGTGCAGTGTGTGTCAGCTAGCCTACCGCTATCTAAATCGCAGCGTTCCCATGATGACCTCCAGAATCCTGAACCCTACTTGGAGGACTAAGTCCCTTAACTGGGGTTATAAGTATATCAGTATAGTTACCCTAATTTTAACCCTACTTACCAAGTCGCATGATCCTTTAAGTGATTCGCCCGACACGGGCTTCTCGGGATGCTTTCTGCAGACACGAACAGGGGCCCGTAAGAAACGCGCCTAAACCTAGTTTAGCCTACCCAGAACCTACTGTTTTGCAGGGCCCCTATAAACTTCCTACTAGGCAAACCCTAAACACTCTACCATCTAAAAACCTAAACCCTAAACCCTAAACCCTAATAGGTTAAGGTAACCGCCACCCGCGAAACGAACCCGGAGCTGGCGCGCGAACCTGACGTAAACCCTAAGTTTACGGTTTAGGGTTTTAGAGTTTAGGATTTCGGGTTTCGGGTTTAGGGTTTCGGGTTTCGGGGTTTGGGCTTTAGGGTTTTAGAAGGTTTGAGAGGGTTTTAGAGGGTTCGGGTTTGGGGTTTAGGTTTCTCTACCATGACCCCCGGAGGTTGGTGGAGGTTGTAGGTTGCGGGGGATTAGCCTCGACGTTTAGGGTTTAGGCTTTAGGGTTTAGGGTTGCCACAATTCCGGGCTTCGAAGAAAGATTGCAGGATTCACCTAAACCCTGAACCCGTATTCCTAAACCTGACCCCAAACCCTAACCCTGAACCCTGAACCCGAAACCCCTAAACTCCTAAATTCTTAGTTTCTACGTGAGTTTACGACTATGACTAGGACTGGAGGGCGCAGGCTTCCGGTAGAGACTTCCGGGTTTCGATGAAGTTCAAGAACCCTAAACCCAAAGCCCTAAACCCCTAAACCCTGCCACCCTGAACCCTAAACCTTAATTCCTAGAGCCCTAAGTTAACGCCCAAAGTCCGACCTGAGAGCTGCGATCGAAAGAGTGCAGCTCTAAGTCTGGGTTCTAGGTTTTGTTTTAGATATAATAGTTTTCTCAGCACAGATGATATAACTAATAATAGGACATACAACATAGCGAATAATGTTAAATACCAACACAAGAGGTAACATATAATACGATAGAACTGAGTATATAAAACTCACACAAGTCTGAGTCTTCTGCTCAGATGCACACCCGAGCTCTGGCACCTCAGGTGAGTTCCTGCAGATATCTCGTGGCTTAGGGTTTAGAGTGCAGGGTTTAGGGGTTTAGAGCTTAGGGTTTAGAGTTTAGGTTTAGTTGACGTCGATGGCCGGTGCCGTCACAGCCGCGATTTGTGCTCAGCTATGCCCAAATAACCTCGCAGGGGCCAGACAAGGAGTCAGACGAGTTGGACTTGGTGGTTACCCCAACCCCCATCTGCATCACGGCGGCAGGAGCTTATGTTCGTGTGCTTTCTCCACGCGTCTCAGTGCAGTCAATATCTAGTTCAAAAAAGCTGAAGGAGATGCTGGCAGCGCGTGTCGCAGACAGCGCTTTCGCTTTTAGAGCTGCAGCTGCAGAAGGAGACCTCGGGCACGGAAGCATGGGAGGATGTCCGAAAGCCTAAAGCTCCCGGTTACTCCGAAACTGCCGCATGCACGAAGCGATTGCAGGGCGGCAGTTCTCTATTCAAACGGTTGGGGGCTCTCTCGGTCACCTTAAATCTTAACCTTAAGTGCTGAACCCTGAGCCTAAATCCTAAATCCTGCACCCTCAAACCGAAACCCTCTTGTCAGGCCGCTGTGGACAACCCAGGCGTTCTCTCGCCGGAGTTCTCCTTGTGCTCGCTGCCTCCCATGCAGAAGCTCGGACAGAAGAGTCTTGACGTTGTGGTGCAGGGGTTATGGTTTAGAGTTGAGGCAAGCTTCATTCCAGGGCCCTCACAAGGATCCTATTTCTCATGAAACTCACATGTCTTTGTTCCACGCCACAGGTTTGATGCGGCCGAAACCCCCCTTGCACCCCTAAACCCTAAACCCTTCAAGGCCCTTGCCCCTGAAACCCAAACACGGCAACCATATTTGAACCTTGAGGCCTCAAGCCCAACAGCCCAACGCCTAAATCCCTAAACCCTTAACCCTATAAGCCCTAAACCCGATCAGCCCTAAATGCACACTAGACCCGAAACCCGAAACCCGAAACCCTAAGCCCTAAACCCCAAGCCCGAAATCCAACCCTTGACCCGAAACCTCACAAACACAAAGCACTGTACCCGTGTATCCTAAAAACCTCCCTAAACCCTGCCAGCCCTAAACCATAAAGCCTAAGGTTTAGAGCTTGAGTGTGGGGAAGTGGACAAGCACTGGAATCGGAGGCTAGGAGGTTAACCTTAAAGGTCTGACTATAGCTGGTAATATGGGATTTAGTACTTATAATAGAGTTTTGGGGCCCATTATACCATAATCATAATAAGGAACCCACAAAATAGTATTGGTACTTATTTAGGCCCCTACATGAATCATCATTTTTTGTATACCCTTGTTCCATAATTGGACTCGGTCTTCTTGCTTATGACTACTGTCCATCCTCGCCTCCACTCCATGGCTTCTGTTCGTGAAATCGCTGTCGTTATGCTTGCGCGTTTCGCCAGCGTGACGTCCCTATTTTTTTAGGGTTCAGGGGTTTAGGGTTTAGGGTTAAACCCTACAATAAACCCTAATGAAGCACGATGTCCTCGCTTGTTTGCTGGGCTCGCGGCTAGGGGCCGCGGGCCTATGTACTCGGACCTCTCTTCTACTGACCCCGGCGGCAATACCCATTGAATATAGGAGTATTCTGTATGGAAATCATGTTGAAGAAAACAGGAAATCTTTCACCCAAGGCGCATAGGGCTCTTGGGTTACTGGAAGCTGCCCTGTCCCTTCTAGTAACCCTTGTAGGACCTTAAAAAGGATTCCTGATATAGGGGCCTCAATGACTACCAATACTATTTTGGGGGTTCCTTCTTATAACCATAGTATAATGGGCCCCAAAACCCCAAACTAATTGTTAAGGCCCCTACATTTTGGGGGTTCCTTATTATAACCATAGTATAATGGGCCCCAAAACCCTAAACTAATTATTAAGGCCCCTACATTTTGGGGGTTCCTTATTATAACCATAGTATAATGGGCCCCAAAACCCTGAACTAATTATTAAGGCCCCTACATTCCTAAACCCTAAACCCTAAGCCCTAAACCCTACATTCTGGTTCTCAGGGTGGAAGTGTGCCTGGCGGTGCAGACAGCTGCTGCGGACGGGGCGCCTGCTCCCCCCCTGCCGGTGCCAGGCGACGGAAGTTAGTTTAGGTTTATAGGGTTTAGGCTTATAGGGTTTAGGTTTAGGGTTTAGGTTTAGGGTTTAGTTTCGGGTTTAGTTTAGGGTTTAGTTTGGGGTTTAGTTTCGGGTTTAGTTTAAGGTTTACTTGAGGGTTTGGTTTAGGGTTTGGTAGCGTTCTTTCCTGCGCTTAGGGGTTTGCAGGGACCTCAATGCTCAGAATAGTGAATAGGGTTTGATAAATACCAGTATCTTATGGTGCAGTTGCACATGGACTTCGGGAGGATATCACTGCCCTAAAATTATAGGGGAATTTGCACTGCTGCAAATAATTGATGATCTAGGGTTTAGGCTTAGGGTCCTGGCCTTCTTGTTTCTGGCTTGAGGTTTCAGGATACAGGGCTAAAGCTTGCAGCTTTTAGGTTTAGGGTTCGGATTTAGCTTAAAGGGGTTGACACGATGGACACGTCAGTCTGGCAACTCGATGGGGTCCCGTTGTTGAATTGTTACATTCTCATCATTTTGCGCCTGGGATGTAGAGACGAGGCTTAGAGGTTTCGAACGAAACGGATGCTAGACTTCATCTTAAATCCGCTTCCGTGAGGCTTTTGACCGAAGCCCAGAAGGCATCGTACTCTGCTCCCTGATACCCCGAACCACGAACCCCAAATCCGAAACCCGAAACCCCGAATCCCAAGCGCGAACCCCGAAATCCAAGCCAGCGAACCCCCTCGTCCTCACGATAATCCCTGAATCTTAAACGCTGAACCCTAGAAACACTTGGATCCTGCACCCTGAAGCATTCATCCTAATCCTAATTCCTAGAAAAAAATCTTAGCCATTGAATCCCTATATCTTTAGACCTGAAAACACCACACCAAACACCAAATCGCTAAACCCTAAACCCTAAACCCTAAACACTAAACCCTAAACCCTAAACCCTAAACCCTAAACCCGAACATCTGCCTCAGATCCAAAGTCGGCAGCACCCTAAAATTGCCTAGCGGGTTCACTTTGCGGGGTGGTTTTGCTGCTGTTTACGTGCTTTTGCATGCCGCTCTCCTTCAGTGCTGTTTTTTCCTCATTTGGAAAGCACCGTCCTGCGCGAGGTTTTTGCACTTTTCCAGATGTTGCGCTCTTCGTAGCCGAGGGTTCTGTCTCATTTACGCTTGTTTGCAAAAAAACACGAAAACTCACGTGAGTTTTTGTGGTGCGCTTTTGGTTGCGACTTGGTCCGAAGCTCGAAACACGTGGCCTGCATGTTGTATTCCTGACTTTAGGAAACCTTGTTTTCTGTTATCCGGCGCTTTGCACTTTCTGTGTTTTTCTGTCTGTGCCGTCTTCCGTCATGTGCTCTGCTTGCTCTTTGGGGGGGAGGGTTGGGGTGGGGGGGGCTTAATGACGTTCTGTTTCGCGGGCAGCCTTATGCTGCAAAATTCAAGTCAACCACAAGAGGAAACGAACACGTAAGCAGGAGGAGGACGTGGCCGCATGCACACGCACCCTCCCCCTGCTGGGCCAACCTAGGAGCGGGCGAAGCGTTCAGGGCGACTAGGGTTTGCCCTAAACACCTCAACCGTCGCGACATATCGTCTTTCACTGTTAGTGATCATCACTATGAAAACATCATCACCAAGCAACCATCACCATGAACACATCATCAACAAGCAGCCATCACCATGCAAACATCATCACCAAGCAACCATCACCATGCAAATCTCATCACCAAGCAACCATCACCATGAAACGTCATCACCAAGCAACCATCACCATACACAAGGTCACTACACATACTATCCAAAACCCTTGCCATAAAAGTTTTTTCCAAATACCTAAAACAGACCGAAACCCGAAAACAACGACACACAACCACCCCGAAAAGTGAACCCGCAGAGCAAAATTGGCTCTTGTTTCAAGAAACCACAGTGTCAGGTACCATAACAAGGGAGGCATATGATTGAGGCACAGACTGTTGCACTCCCTGAACACTGCGGCACGCGCCGTAGTGCACCAACTGTGTGCGGCGAGGACTCAGTCGCGACCGACAAAGACGCATAACGTTGTGTTGTTGCACCGCGATGTGCGGGAGGAGCAGGCGACTGTTGCGACATCGCAGATGCTCGCGGTGTCTGGCTTCACCGTCGATGCGAGCCGAATGCACAACACCTCAAGATCATGCTCCGGGGCTACAGGTGCGTGCACGATCATGTTTTAGACATGCAGCTCGGAGGCTTTGCTTTGAATCCTGAAGTTTGTATACCACGGGTTACATCATGTCTCAACGCGGCGTGACAGTGTAGCAACAGCGACAGTTGCCAAAAGATCGCAGCTTCTGGCAAGTTTACAGATACTTGCTTCAGTTTGCATTGCATCCAACCGAACGGCTCTGAACTGTTGAAACAGTCCTTGGTGTTCTTCTGGTTGGCTCTTAGGACTTTAACTTTTTTGGGTTTCTATATGAACTATAATAAGGGAACTAAAAACTAGATTTTTTGGAGGGGTTCAGAAGTCAGCCAAGAGTCTATCATGCACTGGATCGAGTTGCAATCTGTAAATTTAAAGGGTTGTTGCCGGAAGCCTGAAATTCGGTGCGCTCCAGTGGTGTAGGTATGCATGTATGTACAAATCTGTACATATGTGTATGTAAGTGTGTATATATATATATATAGATACGTTTTTGCAAGCCGCATACAAAGCCTAAACCCCGCCGGAAACCCTATAGACCCCTCAACAGAACCATTCAAGAGCTCTCAAAGAGCCCTTAAAGAATCCTTGAAGAGCCCCTTCAAGAACCCTCAAAGATCCCTGAAAGATCCTTCAACACTGCTCAAACGAACGTAGGTTCTTGCTGCGTGCGCGTCTGGGCCCAGCCTGGCATCGAGATGACTTTCAGGAGAAGACGGGGCTTAGGATTCAGGGTCCAGTCGAGTGTAGGGTTGAAGGGTTTGTTTTTTTCGTTTAGGGTTTAGGATTTCTTGGGGCTAAGGGTCCAATGCACCCGATAATCAGGCACTCGGGTTTAGGAAAGTAGTTATGTAGGTTAGTATTTGCGGGAAAATATGGGGGTTGCCGAAAATAGGGGGCCCTTATATAGCACCCTCATTGGCAGGATCCTTATCATAAGGAGCCCAAAATAAGGTACGCCGTATTTGCGGAAACTCCCATATGATGATTAGGCACTTGGACCCTTGGGGAGACAGGTGTGGTATGGGGAAGTTTCGGGGTGGAGGCTTTAGTTTAGTGTTTCAGTGTTTGTGTGTTGGGGTTTAGGGTTTAGTGTTTCAGGGTTTGTGCAGTGGTAGCCATAAAGTTGGAGCATCGTAATCCTCGTGCCCTTACGGTGAGGTAGCATAAGGGATCCTAGCACAAGTCTTCCTAAACCCCTGTTCCAACTTTCTGGGGTTCACTAGAGGGCTAAAGGGATTAGGGTCTTGCGGTTTGGAGTTCAGGGTTCAGAGCTTGGCTTAGTGCGCTTGGGGTTGAGGGTGTAGGGTTTAGGCCCTTAGTGAGTGGTTCAACGATGTTTGAGGTTTAGGCCCTTAGTGGTTCTAAGTGGTTCAATGAGGTTTACGATGACGGTTCATATCCGCGTCACTTTCGCGGTTTGGGGACGGGGTTTGATTGTTGTGGCATCATCTCTGGCATATATGGACAGGGCTTTCTGGGTTTTATAAGGTGGGGTTTCTAAGGGTGTCCATGAGGTTACCCTCAACCCTAAACCCTAAACCTCTAAACCCCTAATTCCTAAACCCCTAATAAACCCTAAACCCCCAAACCCCAAACCCTAAACCCTAAACCCCTATACCCTAAACCCCTAAACCGTGTAATTTCTTGTTCTTATACAGGATTTGTGGGGGGTGTGTGAGTTCAGAGCAGAGTTGGCATCGAAATCATTCCATCGTTGTTGGGCGTCTCGGTAAAATAGGGTTCTTCCTTAATAATTAGAATAGGGTCTGGGGTATATTATACCCTAAACCCTAAACCCTAAACCCTAAACCCTAAACCCTGAACCCTAAACCCTAATAAGGAACCCCCAAAACCAGCCCGGCCCGAGACCCCAAGTCCGAAAGCGCCGATCTCCAAGCTTCGGATTTTTTTTAGGGTTGAGCGTTTAGGGTTTAGGGTTTAGGGTTTAGGGTTGAGAGTTCATGTACTTTAGGGTTTTTAGGGTTTTCCAGTTCATTTACTTGAGAGTTTAGGGATTTCCAGTTCATTTACTTTGAAGTTTAGGGATTTCCAGTTCATTTACTTTACACTTCATTTACTTCAGACTTCAGAGTTCAGAGTGCATTTCCTTTCGAGTTTAGGGTTCAGGTTTAGGGTAACTGGAGGTCCTTAGGTGTGCTGCAGACTGAAGAAGTCTACAAGCACGGGGCATGCAAACCCGAAGCTTTTAGCTCTACAGCGGTTTAGGGTTTAGGGTTTAGGGTTTAGGCTTCAGAGTTAATGGTTTAGGGTTCAGGGTTTAGCCTTTCGAGTTTAGGGTTTAGGGTTTAGAGTCCCGAAGCCAGAGTTGTCCTGTACGGAGATGCCCAACAACGATGGAGTGAGGTATAGGACTAGGGCTAGGGTGGTGGGAGTTGTGTCTCATTACACCAATGAACCTGTCCTAAGCCTATACCGATATGGGGTTTTCGGGAAACAAGGGGCCGCAACATAAACCCCGAGTCGTAGGATCTTTTCTGCAACGCAGATTCATAAGGTACCCCTTATTCTCAGAAAGCCCCTATAACACCATCACACAGCCTTACATGATTTTTTGGTGGAAATTTCAATATGAACCCTCAAGCCTAAGCCCTAAACCCAAAAACCCTAGACCCTACGCCCTAAGCCCGAAACCCTAAACCCTAAAACCCTAAACCCTAAAACCCTAAACCCTAAGCCCCAAACCCTAAACCCTAAGCCCTAAACCCTAAAGCCCCAAAGTGGATCCCCCATATTTCTGAGCCAGGATTACCCTCGGGGATGGACCGACGGCCATGTCCCGTCGCTTTGACCACAGCCGCCTGGAGGGGAACGACAGAGAACACCTAAAGCTCTGGGTTTTTCAGTCTTTGAGGCGGCTTTACACCCTAAACCCTGAACCCTAAACCCTAAACCCTACAGTAAACCCTAGACTACGGTGTTGTTTCGGATTATTGGGAGGCTTCACATGAGACATTAGGGCCGCGCCAAGAGGGGTGAACGTGTTGTGGATCAGGTTTTAGGGGTGTTGAAATTCTTTCAAGAAATGGCACCCTAAGGCCCAAAATCGCCCAAAAGCCTTTTATAGTATGGTCTGAGGGCCCAAGGCCTTAGAACATGAGTCCTCAGAGCCTTAGGGGTATAGGTTTAAAGAAGCGGCAACACTCTGGTGTTTCGCTTGTTTAGCTGTCTGGGTAACCTGACACGTGCATCGTAAGGTTTGCAGGAGGAATTCTAGCTTGAAGTTCGGGTATGAACTGCTAAAGTTTGGGTAGTGCTCGAGTAAGGCTCGCGAACGAGTTCTATTTTGAAGTTGGGGAGTTGCTTAAACCCTGAACCCTGAAGCCTAAACCCTATACCCCAAACCGTGAATGATAGAGCTCTGGCTCTGAGATTGGGCACTGCCAAAGGAACCTCCAGGGTGGAAGGACCTACTCATGCACAACTATGCCAGATAGGTTTAGGGGTTTAGGGTTTAGGGGTTTAGGGTTTAGGGGTTTAGGGTTTATAAGTTTAAGGGTTTAGGGTTTAGGGTTTGGGGATTAGGGCTTTGGGATTTTAGGGGTTCAGGGTTTAGGGCTATACTCTCCTACATCACTACCCTCTTGAATCCATTTACCTAAATGTTAAGTACTCTGGGCCGTTGGGGTAATGTGGCAAAAGCGTTTTAGTTCTCCTGTGTCGGGACACTGGCCTGTTGAAGAGATGATGCAGGAATGCCTGACTCGGACGCGAAAACTCGGCGACAGCCCCCTACCCTTTAGTTAAGGAGTGCTTCCTGCTGCTGGAAAATGTTACTGTAGGGGAGGTTCATTTCCTCGATACCGGTACGAGGGCGATTTTTTTTGGTCTGCCGGCAGCCGCATCCTCAACCTTAAACCTGAAACCCCAAACTCTTTTGGCCGAACAAACAGTTTTTTTTGACAGAGCTGGCAGGCACAACGCCAGGGATTTACTTGGCACCATGCGGGAAACGCCCCATTGTCACGATGACCCCCCAGACAATTCCTAGGAAGTATTAGTAAATTAGGGAGACCCCTTAAAGGGGACCCTTCTTAACCCTACTTCTGGCTCCCTTAAAAGGGAGCTTATTGAGA
>CAJNDV010009114.1:18636-51514 GCA_905221635.1 Symbiodinium sp. CCMP2456
CTCTCTCTCTCTCTCTCTCTTGCTGTATGTATGTATGCATGCATGCATTATATATATATATATATTAACATATATATATATACACATATACAGTGCATATCATTAACATTTGCACTTATAGATATACGGGCTTGTGAATGCTCGGATTAGCCAATGGACTGAAAAGGTCTTTTTGCAGTGACCAGCCTCGAGCCTTTAGCCTCAGACTCTCCAGTTTGAGCCCTCGTCAAGGGATCACTGCAATCCTCACATCCTCCAGCATCCCAGCACCCTCAGTACATTCTTATAGTAGAGATGTCAGGCAAGGTATAAGTATACAAATGAACCCTTGAAGAAATACTACAGTTCGCACCGCGATCTACAAACTCCAAGAGCCAAAACAAACGCGGGCTGCAAGGCTAGGCATTTGCACTTGCGAGTCTGTCATTGCTGGGCCTCAGCCGCTCTCCACACATTTAGAAACTGTCAGCCTGTGTCTGTGCGTGTGCGCTATGTATTCATGTCTACATTCCTACCTACCTGCCTGCCTGCCTGCCTGCCTGCCTACCTACCTTTATACATACGTACGTACATACACACACATACGTATCGTTCCATTCCACATACATACATACATACATACATACATACGTACATACATACACACGTGCATACACACACTTTCACATACGGTACTACAAACCTTACAGATCTACATTGCAAACGTTTACGTTACATACATTACATGCCAGACAGACCGTGCCTGGCATACGTATCGTGCTACACACCATGCCGACCATGCCTGGCCTACTACTAGGTACGATACCTACCACTCCAGGCACACCTGGATACGTAAATCCATGCACGCATGTATGATTACATGCACACAAGCACATCTGTCTACATGCACACTTACAGATGTGCACGTATTTTGCAACATGTACATGTACATACATGCAGACATGAATGCAGACCTACGGAGCTGTATACATATATATATATATACACACACACATGCACATGTTGCTTACTCCTGCATGTATGCACACAGACACACATTTACAACAGTTATACTGTCGTCTGTACATTGCTGTTAGCGCATGTCTTCCATGTCGTGCTGTGGAGTTGTGGCAGGGAGAGAAGACAGAAAGCCACGACACGAGCAAGAGCTCGGAAGTTCAGGCAGAACAGGACACTGGACAAGATGAAACGAACTTGGCTGAAGTCGACTATGTGTATGAACATCTGGTTTCCTAGTCCAAGTGCATGCTGTAGCCAGCCCCATCCCTGGCACCTGTGGCTGTGCAAAGGAAGGAACGGCCGAAATCGGCACCTGTACCATTTGGCATTTCAACAGGCTTTGGGGATTATCTAGACATCTTGAGATCCCAGTATGGTAAGTCACTTATTGTTCAGTGGACCAAACATCGCTCACAAGGTCGAATCACCCCTTTCCTCACAGGCTCGCACACCCGCAATTAACGTGCGACGAGTGCCTAGAGCCCAGGGGTTTAGAGGCCTTTATGAGAGTCAGTGGGCTCTGATCCGTAGGTGTTCCCACCGAGGTCTTTCCTCAAGCCTACACGTCCTTTGATCGACCTGGCTTTGCATGTTGGTTGAAGATGGGGCGGCAAGGTAGCTTTGGGCCTCACAACCGTCAATCTCTCGGGAATGTATGCCTGAACATTAGGTTACAGTGCACGTAAAAATCGGTATGCCCGGCACGAGCAGGCAAAGGTCAAGGTCATGGAAAACTGCGGAGGTGGAAAAGCCAAGCTGTCTACCTTCATGACTGCTCAGCGGACATCGAGCTATGATGGAGGTCAATGTAGCGATTCCCTTTATCTCAATCTGTCTGTCTATGCGCGTGCGCCTGTGTGTATATGTATGTATGTATGTATGTATGTATGTATGTATGTATATATATATATATGTATGTATGTCACATACGCATATATAGGCATGGCCATAGACAGTATTAAGAAAATAAATATGGATATCGAAAAAGCAAGGATGCTGTTTGCAACGCTCGCTGCCGCTACTCCTTTAGTCTGCCAGTGGCAATCAACATTTCTAGCTGGTTTTGTAAGCTACCTATGCTATGCTTCGATGCTGCCGGCTACAGGCTACAGTTCGCCGGCTGTGGGGTATAGGAAAACAGCAGGACCCCAAGACTGCCCCGCGCCGTGTGGTGCAGGCACGGCCGTCTCCCGAGACAGAATCGCACGAGAGGCCAGGAGTGCAGAGATGACCAGACACAGAAACCATGCAACAGGAAGCGGTGTTGGCACATTCGTGTTCGGGTGACCGCGATCGCGGCCTGCTGCGAAACCAATGACGCCCAAACCTACACCTAGTCTGCTCCCCGTTCCTGCTCAGCACAGTTCAGCTCGACAGGATCTGACAGGTGCTGCTAGCCTCGACACGGGTGGCCGCAAGGGTAGCATCGCTGGAAGCCTCCTGCAAGCATTGCAAATATTCAGAGCACTTCCGCCTTCGCAAGCCCGGTTCAGTTGGCACAGCAAATATCAAAACTCATACACAAACGAGACCGAGGCTGATCAATGCTTCTTGGCATTGGCGCAGTCCGAACTCTTACGTAGGACCGTAGGAGCGCGTTGAACCGTGCCCCACTCCTTCCCTGCCATCGTCTGCAAAAAGCAGTGGCCAAGGATATACAGAAGATCCACACACCCACACAAACACACGCGTTTCAGATGGCCTGATCCCACTAGGGATGCTGGTTGAAGGACCTCCTTGCAACAACTTGTTACCCACGATTGCGATGATCATTCCTCTGATTACTCACCATGGACAGCATGAGCTCCCAGGCGATTGCTGGGGACGAGCCGCAGGCAGGACAGATCAAATGAACCGCAGCGATCCCATGCACGGCAATGAACCGCTTGCAAAGAGCAACAAGAGCATTGAGAAAGAAACCCAAAACCATGGCCCTGCCGCCACGACTGCTATGGCGACGACGGCTACTGCAAAACTATTCATGTAGCTACTGGTACTGATGCTGCACCGCACTTTTCGGATGAGCTCTCAAAGAAAGTCGCGCCACAAGTTCTGATGGCGATGTCGGCCGCCCAGCCTGCGTCCGGCGTTTAGGGCATTGTTCCCTGCCAACTGGCTCACCGAAGTTGTTTCCGGGCCGTTTCCGACCCTAAGGCTGTGTTCAGGCAAAGTCGAAATTTACCCTAGTAACACGTGCTGAACTTTGGCGAAGACTTCTTGAGCAAACCCCAGGCTTCCCTCGAGGACTGTTGCCAAAATCCCCAACCTGATCCCGAACTCCGGTGTTTCAAGAGCAACGGGCAGAAGCTACAGCTCCAGGTCTCCACTTGGATGGTCGCAAGGGGCTTGTTGCTTTTTCTCCAGAAGAACATGCTGCCACAACTGCACTGATCAGGCCGTGACGACGACCTCTGTCTTGGTGTGCCCTCTACAACTTAAGAATCTGGAATACACTCACAGCCGGTGCAGTTGACGTCGAAGTAACCTGGCAGGACGGAGTTGGCAAAGCACGGCGGTCTACAACGACAACGGGCTTGCAAGCATTTTTACAAGGCTTTCATGAAGCTTAGGGTTTTTGGTTCAAGAGACGGTGTAAGGGGTTGGAGCATAGGCTGTTAAACAAAGGTTCCGAAGGATTGACCAACGTCTCCTGCCAAAGGTAAAAGGGTTTGTGAAGACGGAAGGCAGGCACGAGAAACGAGCAGCGGAGGGAACTAGCCCTAAACCCCGTTGCAGCCCTTCGCCGTCATCTTGGGCCTGCAGAAACCAGGATTTGGGGAGCTACAGCTGTTGAAAAAACCCATGGGCTTGCAGGTGCTAAGCTTTTGAACCTGCTGGAAGAAGATCTGCTGCCGCATCGCGCGCTCCAAAGATAAGCTCGACGACGCACTTACAACCCTGAAAGGCACAAGGTTCAGGTTCAGCTGTACATACATAGCAGCTGTGAGAATGGCATGGGAGCCGCCTGCTCCGTGGACTGCCGCAAAAGCGAAGTAATGTTGTGGTACTGGCCGAAGTTTGGTAACATCCCAAAAGTTTTTTCGATTACCTTCATGTCGCAGTCCTCGCCCGCTCTTGTCAGGGGACCGTGACCGTGCTCATCTTTGGCCTACACGAACCTGTCCAACGCCAAAGCTCCCTTTCGAGTGCAGTCAGAGAAACTCCAACCGGGAGAGCGCTCCCCTCATCGCTTCCACTCGGCGTGGGCTGCGTGAGCTCCTTTGGAACTTGGAACCGAGTGGCCAGCGAGTGAAGCGTGTGGCCATCCTGCTTAAAGTAGAAAGTCTCACCGCCGGCCCGACTACCGAATCGCTATGTGGGTCTCCGTGAGCAGAATCGGCCTTGAACATGCAACCACCACACCGCGAGGGCAGCACTTGTCTTGGCGCAGTCACACTGCCAGTATCCACTACTCATTCGTTGAGGTCCTCTGAAGTGGCAAGCGGAACCATCCGTTGCTTGCTATAGCTGATCCACTCACTGCTCCTTCACGCTTTTCGATCCACCAGTACGTATCCCGGCTCATGGGAAACGTCGGGACCGCCAGGAACGAAGTACTCCTGAAACAACCCGAGCTGCTGATGTTCTTGGGCAAACGTGGTCTGGACAACTTTCTCGGCGAGCTGTGCCACTGTCGGATCATCCAGACGGGGTTTCATGGCGAGGCTCCCATCACGCTCACACTGCATAAAGGGCTTTGCTCTTGGCATAGTGCGCCTTGTGCCTACCGCGCAGAAGCCTTTCAGGCCAAGCTCCTTCCTGGCAGTCATCACCGCACTGATCCACTTCTGCCAAAGTTTCCCGAATAGCTTGCCTCCGGCAAGGTGTTCTCTCACCCTTGCAGACGAAGCCTGTAGAACCTCAACACCCACCTCGTTGCCTTGCAATACTTGTTTTTCATGAGGTGCGACTTCTCGAGGCCTGTCGAGATCTTCTCCACCCGCCTAGTGAAAGCTGCGGATCAAGCAAGCTTTCAAGGAAGACCGGTTGAAAAAGAGCTTGTCTTGCATTGACTGGCTTTCATTCCCGTCACGGCCTTGGCCTTCCATGGCCATGGATTCGAGTTTCCCAAAGTCTCCACGTTCTTCACAGCACCCACGGTGGTGCAGTGATGAACACTGAACTGCTATAGGCTCACTTGGGCACCTACCCGTTGCTGCTAAGAGATCAATATGCTTCAGTCCCAAGCCCGGAGTACTGAGGCATGATGTCCTGCCAAGGAAGTTGTCCTAAGGTCATAGGACTTAAGAAGGAAGCTGTAGCGATAGATCGGCAAAGCTACATGTTCCACTGACTTCATGACAGTCTTCGTCATTGGTAATGCCAATGCTTAGAAACGAGCACGCGCAGTCGCAGAGGATGCGGCGCAAGGCTGCGCAAGGAGGCTGGAGCCCAAGCCATCCATGACTGCGTCTGCGAAACCACTCGCCTGACAACATCCTCATTCCCCAAACATGACCCTTAATTAAAGTCTTGGTTTACGACATCTTCCGAAGCTTCAGGTTCGGGGCGGGGACGTGAAGCTGGACAATACAAAGAGACTCACACCCCAAAACGAAGTCAGAAATTGACAAGTCTGAAACTGGTAGGTCGAGGGAGACATCTCCACAACGCAAAACAACCTGCAGCTGAACTCACTTTTACCTGACACTTCTCTCCCCGGCGACCCTAAGGCGCTGAGACCATACACCTCACAACCCTACAGGCCCATAACTAACCTCCTTCCCGGACTAATCATGGGAATTCCGGCTGGCTCTGCGAGATTATGCCGAGGCAAGGCCCCGAATAATCCGCCCACGAGGCGAGGCCTCTATGGCTTAGGATCAAAGGATCTTGGAACCGTTGTGAATCATCGGGCGCTCGTCTGGGCCCGAAGCTCCCACCACCGCTCACCCCCCCCCCCTCCCGTCTCCAGCACGGGGAATTACCTCGTGCACCCTAACCAGACCGGGCCGGAAGCAACATCTGCAGGTCCATCCCCGCCTAAGCACACATACTGGTAAGCAAATCCCACAGTCCTGTTTCCCAACCGAACTTGTGGGTTGAGGCTGAGGGTGGTGGGCTGGAAATGCATGTCTCACCCCTTGTTGCAGGCAGGCGGCGGTGGCTGTGAAGCGCTGGCCCAGCCGCTACCGGACAGCCCGTCTCGTTCTCGTAGCTACAAAGGTGATATCTTGGACAGTGGCAGTCTCCCTCACTGTCCTGGGCTGCGCCACGCAGGGATATTTCAGGACCACTATTGCAGTTCAGAATCGGGATTTAGAGTTCCGGTTTCTGCGGTTAGGGCCGATTGGGGCATGTGAGGCGGTGTTGGATCTATTCAGAAGGCACGAGCATATAAGCCACACGGCTGAGCCGGGCTTGTTCTTAAGCATACAACTGGGAGGCAACCTCAGTATCATAACCTATGTCTCTGTTTATGCTCATCTCTGTGGAACACGAATATGATCAAGAACACATGCTACCGGAAATGCTCATGATCCAAGAGTCTAGTTCAATACTCATATTACTAACACCAAAAGCAAAACTACTGTTGGCACTAGATTAAATTACTCCCCTACTAATGAACACACTTTGGGGCCAATCTGCCTGAAATCATCCCCGCCCTTTATTTAAATCCTATGCGTGTGCGGAGCGGAGCGTCCTGACGGTCCAGCTTCGACCACAGCATGGTCCCTTCTCTCTGTCTTTTTGTCTGCCTTTTACTATTGATATTGGGATACTTAGCAATGGCCGTAGTAGCAATAGTAATAGCGTTAGTAGCAGTAGCAGCAGCAGTAGCAGTAGTAGTAGCAGTAGTAGTAGTCGTCGTCGTAGTTGTCGTCGTCGTCAGAGTCATAGCAGCAGCAGCAGCAGGAGAAGGAGGCGGAGGAGGAGTAGTAGTGGTGGCAGAGGTAGGAGTAGTAGTAATAGTAGTAGTAGTAGTAGTAGTAGTAGTAGTGGTAGTGGTAGTGGTAGTGGTAGTGGTAGTAGTAGTAGTAGTCGTGCCGTGGTAGTAGTAGCAGTAGTAGTAGTAGTAGTAGTAGTAGTAGTAGTAGTCCTCCTCCTCCTCCTACCACTACCACTACCACTACCGCTACCGCTACCGCTACCGCTACCGCTACCACTACCACTACCACTACTGCTACGACGACGACTGCTACTAATACTACTACTAATATTATTACTACTACTACTACTACTACTACTACACTACTACTACTACTACTACTACTACTACAACTACTACTACTACTACTACTACTACTGCTGCTGCTAATGGCCGGTTTATCGTTGATTGCCATTGTCATTGTTATGAAAATAAACTACAGGTGACAATAGTCACACCCCCTCGCCCCTGTTAATAAAACACTTTCCGAGTTTATTGGTGGGGGACCCCGGTTTCAGATTAGGGGCATACGGCACACGATTACTACGACAACCACAACCACCGCCGCCACCTATTTCTACTCCCACTCCTGCTCCTACTACTGGCAGCAGCCACAATCAAAAACAATGCGCGTGCCAGTACTGGCACCGGCACCAGTCAGTACATGGGACAGGGGCACGAGCAGCGGCAGCGTGGGTGAGCAACAGCTCTGCGATCAAGCAGCTGGGGCCCTCGTCAGTGCTGATGAAGGGCACCGGATAGCTGCCTGAACTTCACCAGTCGCACCAAATTCAACATGTAGATGGACGTTAGCGTGCGTTGCCGGTAGCATGCTGCTAACGTTCTAGGTGAGGAACCTGTCACCCCACTCCAACTGTAGTCTGAGCTTCAGGCAAAGAACCCCCGAGGCATAGGCTACCACAGACCGATGGGGTCTGTGCACCCCTGTCGACAGGGCCTATGCTCCCCCTGCACAGGGTCTGTGCAGGGGCCCTCACAGGCCTACAAAGCGTCCTGTCCACCCCTATCACAAGCCCCTGTCACAGGCTCTGCCACAGGCCCGCCCTGTCATGGATCCTGTCATAGGGTATGTGGACCCCTGTCATGGGCCCTGTCCACCCAGTCATAGACCCTGTTATAGACCCCGTCGACCCCTGTCATAGGCCCTGTCCGGAAGCCGCTCGCAAAAGCCCCGTCCAGCCCTGTCCACCCTTGTCACTTGAGCCCTCCAAAGCCCCCGTTCCCGTGCCTCGAAGCTTGAATACCTCCCCTTCCTCACTGTAAAAAGCCAAACGGAAACGCTTCAGGGGGATTTTTGGCGAAGAAAAAAAATCAAACATGGATGCCTTGCAAGGTGTGCAAATCGTGGGGCAGCCCTGCCGTTCTCGGAAGCCACGAAGAAAGGAACAAAAACGTATTCACCAACACACACGAAGATTCTCTCGACGATCATAGAAAAACGCGAACGATCTCGCTCGCAGGGGCTTGAAAACATACATTTGTAGATGCTTTAAAGGTATTTGCCTAGACTTTCCATGTCGGCAAGATGATTCTTTCTCTTCTGAACAAATTAATCCGATGCAGCTCACAGCAAGAGGCACATCCGACGCAGTCGACCCCATACAGATTCCTCAACGATTATAGAAAAGTCGGTGTGAATCGATATGAAATTGCAAAGGCTTTGACAGGGACGCGAAACTGGGGGGGGCAGGGTTCATGCTCCGGAAGTATTGAAGGGGGGGGGGTCATACTCCGTGGAAGGGAGGGGGAGGGGTTCATACTCCAGGGAGGGGGTGGGTTTCGGTTCGTGCTAGGCCGTCCGCTGTCTAAACGTGTTCGCCAAGAAACAACAAGGAGAGAATCGCACGAAAACGCCTCAGGGGGGTTAAAAGCGAAAGAAATATACAGTTGATCACGAAGGATTTGGAAAGTTTCAAATTGGGGAGGCTGCGCCCCCCCAATCCCCTCGTTTTTCTTAGACTAAACTTCCCACTCTGTGAGACTGCAAACAAATGAACAAAAAACGTGTTCGCCAACACACAAGAAGGAGAAAGCCACGTCTTCTCCAATAGGAGAGAAAGAAAATATAATGACACGTGACATATGTGGAAAATCGAAACACGGATAAAGGACAAGGAAAATCCACCGTGAAGGATTTGCAAGATTTGCAAATTGCAAGGCTGCACCCCCCCCCTTTGCTTATCCTTTTCCGAAAAGCATTAAACGTCAAAAAACCAGAATTTGGAGCAGCGTGTCCTTTTCCGAAAAGGACAAGCACGACTAAAGGAGAAATCTACAATTTAGAGCTGCTTGCCTTCTGCCGAAAAGGACAAGCGCGACCAAATGTAGAAATGTAAAGTTTCCAGCTGCTTGTCCTTGTCGCAGCTTGTCCTTTTCCGAAAAAGGACAAGCGCGACTAAATGTAGAAAACCTAGAATTTAGAGCTGGTTGCGAAGGCTTGGCAGGGCGAGGAAGAAGAGATTCCAAACAGCAAACCAAACGAAACCGCTTTACGGTGGCTAAAAGCGAGGACATCAAGTTAATCACAAGCGAAACTTCATGCCGACAGACAAAAAGGACAAAAGGCAGACGTGCGCGTTCTGTAGAATGCAAAACGGAACAAACAAAATCAAAGACGACGCAATCTCGTCTGCGAAAAGCACACAGAAAAAGAAGCCGCACGAAATCGTTTGAGGTGAAAAGTGAAGAATACAGCAACTTTAAGGCGAAGAAGAATTGGGGGGGGCGGTTCCCCCAACCCCCCACCGCCGGGGGGCTGCGCCCCCCTGGACCCCCCGGTTTTTTTTTTAGCACGGCACGCACGCAGTCGTAGCAAATGCGGGACGCAGTCTCGAAGGCTCGGAAGGGCCAGGAACAAGAGGCTGCGCTCCTCCGGACCCCCCGCTTTTTTTTTAGCCCGGCACGCATGCAGTCGCAGCAAAACATGCTTTCGACTCACACACTCGCTCAAGGCAGGCATGGCAAGAAGGTCCCGGGCTTGCTACATGTACATACCTGCTCGTCCAAGGACTGGCTAACCCGAAATGCCCAGTAAGGAAACCACCAAGAGTATCCAAAACATCAAAGCAGAGAACTGGGCAAGAGGGTGTTCCCAGCCTAGACCGCAGACACAAAGCAGGAAGCGGTCAATTGCGACCACATTCTGCCGACCACGCAGCCAGTGGGTCTACTGTTTCAAAATATTCTCACTGGAATCTGTAGTTGGTTTAGTCGCGCCTCTTCCACGCGCTATGGACATATCCTCACTGTCGACTCTAAGCTATCTGCTTCTCACCGGGGTGATCCACTTCGTAGTGCTGTAACATATAATAAAGCAGGGGGAAACGTGTCATGCAGTATTGCAACGTCCAGCCATGTACCGTCGACGACTCGTTACTCGTCGTCCTCATGCTGAGGTGTCCTCGTCCAAATTCCCGAGCTTCAGTCAAAGCCAACATGAGAGTACTCGTCAAAGTCATTGACAGGCATATGACCACTTGCTGTGAATTCGCCACCTCAGCCTAGCAGGCTTTGCATGCAATAAATTCGTCGCCTTCATGCTATAAATTCGTCGCCTTCATGCCAAGCATCTCGCATGCAGAGTCAGAATTCAGATATTGTTGTTTCATGCAGCTGCAAATTCCACAATTCATTGCCACCAAGTTTGTGCATCAACATGCAATGCAGTGCCAATGGCAGCGTCCCATCGTGTCCAGGCTTATGAATTCGTTCTGGCACTCGCCATCCATTGCCCATGCAGAAAAACTGTGTTCTTTGCTAGAGTGGATCCCAGTTGTGCAGTCTGATGAGCAGGGTTGTCAACAGTCAATCCATCCGCGAAGACGTTACAACTGATCCCATTGGCCTCATCCACTATTCCCGTGGCAGATGCAGAATACCATCGCTGTACTAGGCGACTCCAACTGCAACCAGACAAGCTGTCAGAGAAAACATGAGGCCATTTCTATGGATGTGCCCCCTTCAGATCCCAGGCTTCTTCTTGGACGACCAGCAAACAACTGTATTCGTAGACCATGGCGGCGAGTTCGGGCGGGTTAGTGGTTTGTCAGACGGGCTGGGGTGTAGGGGCAGCAACAAAGGTTAGTGCAGTGTCAGCGGCAACGCAAGCAAAGCAGGGCGACAATTCCTCGGTTATGTGTATGCCACGGCGTGGGGGCGCTGCCCGTAACACATCACTCACACCGGAGGTTCACCATCCATCATCAAGGTATGCACCATGTAATTTGCTGCAACAAAGCACGCCGTTCCTAATCCATTACCCGATATCTACTACTGCGACTCTGGTTCAGCAGTGAGCGGACTGTCAATGCACTTACCACATGCTATGATGCCAGGGCTTACAAACGAGACACACCCCACTCGCTCACTCATTTCTTTTGCTTCGTGCCACTTCAACGAATTCGATCCACTCCATAGAGCCCGACACCTCGGAAATGATTGGGCCTGACACCTCGAAAATGACTGCACATGCAATTGGTCAAGGCACTCAAAAGTAGTTATTCTCTACATGCATACAATGAACACAAGTGTTCTCGACGTGCTCCACACGTCGGGGGCCAAGAAGTGGCTATTCCTAAATTCTGAGGCATGCTGCAGGCCCATAGGGCTATTCATAAATTCGTGGATTCATCAACATGCAGTGTGTCATGCATTTAAATTCATCGTCGTGCGATCATGCAGTCGTCGAATTCGTCGTCGTGCTCACATGCAGCCTTGCTCAGTGCCTTGTGTGTATGAATTAATGCGCGGGTGTCAGTATCATACATGCGTCGACTACTTGTACATGCAGATTGGGATAGAGGAGCTCAGGGCTATCTTAGTCCGCAACACAACAGATACAGCAAGACCCCAAACCAATCAGACCACACAACAATTACAAAGCATCAGCCGAAGAAAGGCCTAAGCTCCTCATCGCGAACTGCTGTTCGGCTCCCATCACTGAAGGTGACAGTGGCGAGACCCGGTCCCATCGTGACCGTCGGTGCCGACAGAACTGGTCCCCTGTTCATTGGGATGCGGCTTTGCAAGTCGATCACTCGTGGCTGGGGCCTGTTGTCTTCCGGGGGGGGATGGCGGTAGGGCAGCCGCTCATGGTACTTATCCCTGAGCTCTTGAATCTTCTCACTGACTTCCCCAACGAGGTCCTTAGTGCTGGCCAGAGATTGCTCTTGCTCCTTGATCATCTCCGCCTGCGCCATCAGCTGATCCACCATCCTCTGGAAGACCCCCGCATCTGCTGGGAGCCGAGCAAAGGCACTGCCCAACTGTGAAATGCCCCCCGCAATGCCTTCGAGCCTGGTGTCCTGGCCTTCACACACTTTATCCAGCTTCCGGAGCAGTCCATGCGACGTCGTGTGGAGGCTGTTCGCTTGGCCTTTGACCATGCCCACTTCCTCAAAGATAGACGTGCTCTTTGCACGTGTGAGCTGCTCCAGCCTGTCAAAGTCCCCACGTAGCTTCTCCAGTGCCCCCTTAGTGGCATCCAGAACGTGCTGGAGGTCCTTAGACCCGAAACTTTGCTTAAGCTCCGTCAGCGTGGACTCGGCTGCAGTCGCTGTTTTCTCCTGCTTGGAGCTGATGTCTTTCAGGACATCCCGCAAAGGCTTGAGGAGCCCTTCCAGCTGGTTCCCGAAATCCTTGATGGCCTGCCAGACTGGCTTCATCTCTGCCACCGTAACTCCATTGGGTTTGTCCGCCAGTTGTTTGTTGAGGCCATCCATGCCAGACTCCAACGAAGTTAGCAGCGTCATCATTTCCTTGTCACCTCCTCGGGAGCCAGAGGGCGCCGGGCCATCATGTGTTGCATCCAGGAGGTGGTTGACCGCTTGTGTCATGGCTTCGTGACTTTGGACCAAAGCGACGTGCTCACACCTCAGCTGCCTTGTCCTGAGAACCAATCATGTCGCAGGCATGTTGGGCAGTAAGAAGCACGCTTCTCACATCTTCACATGCCAGCAGAAAAGCATTGTGTTGTCCTGACACTTCGCGCAGGATTTGTTGTATCTCTCGGGGGACTGCCACACCAGTCCCCTCTTGTATCATCGACAGGCCACTCATCTCCAGGTTCGTGAGGCGATTGTCAAGCATCTCACACGTGTGCAGCAGTCTGGCCATCAGCAGGCGTGCTTTATACACCTGCCGCGCCATATTCACCCACACAACAGCCATCAAAGTGGCCCAAAAGATGACTCGCCACCCACCCAGAGACTCTGACACATCGAGCAGAGTCGGCACGTCCAGATCCCGCGCCCAGGACACAAAGGACTCGAATCCCTCGGCCATGGTTAGCGCCGGACAACTTGCGAAAGGGCGCTTGAGGAGCTCAACAACACGGGCTGCGGAGTTATGTCGTAATAAAAGACGCTCTCTCAACCCTCCTCCTACCAAGTGGGAGCAGTCTGCGGCAGAGCTTATTTCCCTGGAGGGTCCTGTAGCTCGTCATGGCAGCGTGTGTTCCCAATGTATTACACACTGGGCTGTACACTGTTACACTCTGAAAAGCCATGTTACAGCATTCATGCATGCAAAAGCCCGGCATCATGTCCACTCTGCACATACATGCAAACCATGCAACCCAGCGAGGACCCTAGCGCACCCGTTCAGGACATCACAACATGCGAATGAAGTATGAATTCCATAAATACTAAAAAGCTGAATTCCGGAAAACAAATTCCAAATTCCTGAATACATGCAATGGTGGCAGCACTCAAATTCAAAACATGCATTACACTCATCACTGACACCGTGGCTGGATGTGTCCACACTTCACTCACATATTACCACGTCCTCGTCCTCGTCTGACGACAGGCAGATTTGGAGTGGTGCCTCAGTGTGCTTGAGAGCACCTGGTGCCCACTTCAGTCCTGCCACCTGACGGCAGATGCCGAAGTCCTCAAGAGGCAGTTGCACTTGCCCTCCTCCTGCCCACGTCGACAGTTGGCTCCTAACTTCGCAAGGAAAACTCGGGGCCACGAATCCCAGACTATTAAGGAGTGCTTTATCCTCGTTCTGTAGTTGTTGCCATCCTGCAGGGACCCAGCCGATGAGTAGCATTCGATCACAGCCTGCTGGGACTGACGCATGCCAGAGTTGTCTGGCGCTGAGCTTGTACGCAGCGCCCGACAGGATATGACGTCTTCTCTCTTGTCCATCTGCACACAGCATCCTAATAGTCCCTTCCGGGTGCTCAACCCACGTGCCCCCTGGTGCACCAGGCGACAGGTTACATATCAAAGTCGGAAGAGCCGTGTTCTTGATGTCTTTATGCGGCTGTAGCTCCTGATTAAGTTGAACCTGCATAGCCATGAAATTACTGCCAGGGAATTCTCGACGCATGAAGGCAGCTAGCAGCCTAACAGTCTCCGGAAAGCCCTTCGTTTGTGTGCGGATGCCAGTCTTGTAACGGACGAAGGCACCACAAGTGAAGGAGCCTTCACATTCTTGCAGCAGACGCCTACACACCTCAAATATCTGCTGGCGTTCCATGATCCCACACTCTGCCACATCAAATGACATGTCTTCCAGGGCCATGGCCTGCTAAGCATCTACCCTCAGGCTCCAAACATGCACTCTGAGGGAGCGGCGGTGTTGGGCAGTAGATTCGCAACTAACGATCCAATGCATGCGGCGTCAGGCCCCATTTACTCGGCCGCCCTGCCCCCCCCCCCTCTTTTCCTTTACACCCGACGTCCATAGCACCGACACCCTTCACACAGACCCCCGTCTCCCTCCCACCCTTGTAACTCAACAACTGGATTTCAACATCACACCGTGTTTGATCCTAATCCTACATCAAACTAACCCGCATGCTAGCCAGCGAAAGAGCTAGCGGGGCATAGTCTGAATAGCGCATCAGACAAAGTCTGCGCCCCGTCACAGAAGAACGCAGTGGTGTAGTCTAGGGTCCGGACGAGATACTTAGTGTGGTGTGGGACAAGCTCAACCTCATTAATCATTCTTTGCCACACTGACCCGGATTTCGGCTTGGGTGGCAATTTCAGGGATGCAATACCCTGGTCATCAAGGAGGTTGAGCGCCTCAGTCGCTTCCGGGAGAAGCGTCAACGGGACGTGACGATGGAAAACCGCTCTTTGCAGGTGTGCCAATTCACAGAAAACCGTGACTTCAATGCCTCTCAACGCCAAGATTGCCTTGATTTTAAAGGATAGGCGTAAAAGAGAAGCTCCAATGTCTAGACACGTGTTACCTGCATGAACGTGCACCACTACGGTTTTGGACACACTTCTGCCATTTGCAACCGCAACTGCACAGCGTCCGTCGCACGACTTGGTCCAGATGAAAGCTCCACTGATCTTCCCTGGGGTAATGACATGGAACGGGGTAGTGTAGGGCACCTCGGTGAAGTCTTTGGAAGGCCTAAGAAAGCAATCAAGGATCTTCTTCTTGGTTCTGACTACCACAAGTTGCCTTTCCTGTAGATACTCAAAGCTTGGCACTGCATCTTCCTGAACCCAATGCTGGATCCACCAGGAGAGGTGATTACGCCACTGTGTTCTGTCCTGAGCGAAGTCCTCCCACATCGGGATGTCCGTAGCCCAAGGCCAGTTCTGGTAAACCTTCTGAACCCGGCGTATGAGCAAATCTGCCACCCACGAAGCACGCAAACCGTGACCTATCCTGGAACTGCTACAAGCTGCAAGAATTCTAGCCATTGGCTGTTTGTGTTGTGTCCTAGCCAAATGTCCCAAATACGACCATTGTCGTTCCATCCACAACTTGCGCCAGTCCGGGCCTTTGTTTTGGGTACAGACCAATTTAACTGCACGCCTCCTCGTGATTGTATTTTCAACCCATGTCATCAACGGGTCTGTAGGCATACGAAAGAGAGAAAGCAGAAACGTGTTCTTTGCTGCCTCCAATCGCCGGAGAGCTATCTTACTAGGTAGCATGAGCGGTGCTGCCCACGTCCATTTAGATGTAATGAAAGTGTTGAAAATGAGCAGCCTCACAGAGATAGGTGCCTGTCCCGAGTCCATTATTCGCTTAAACCCATAATATGCATGACTGGTCCTGCGCATGAGATTGGCCAAAATAAGCTGAGGGCTCGGCGAGTGCGACAACGGTACCCCAAGAAACACCAGGGAATCCCCGGTTTGAAGTGGTTGTGCTCTACCCCTAACCCAAATGCCTGGGTGACAGCCATCATGTGAGCTCATGACCTTACTCTTCTCCGGGTTGGCCTCCAGACCAATTGTGCTAAGAACATCCATAATATGCTGTAGCTTGATCTGCAGCCGCGCGGCTGATTCCGCAAACAAAATAATGTCGTCCGAGTATATAATGAAGTGTGGGAGCCCCAGTTGTGGGTTATTCCAGTCTGAAAAGACCGTGTCGAAATGATCATGTGCAGGTGCCAAAAAGAAGTCCATGACCCTAGAGAACACGTCGGCAGAATATGCGGTGCCCTGCATGAGACCTCTCCCTAAATGAATCCTTTCGGTTCTTCCTGCCAACGCCAAGTCAACTGAGGTACCCATGATCAACTGGAACAGCCTATCACACTCGATGCCAGGTGAACAATGTAGCAGCCACTTACGGACAGCCTGTTGACTGAGGCTATCAAACGCAGCTTTTGATGTCAATCTTGGCAGCATAGGCCGCACCCTTCGTCTGACGAAGTAATTGTAAAGTGGCTTGGGCGGCCATTATGCCGTCCGCCGCCTGCACTCCAGGCCTGCAGCCAATTTGGTGCCCTGAGTAAGCTGGGGCCCTGCTATGGACTCTCGTCATCAGGACCTTAGAGAAAATCCTACAGAGCACCGGCGTAAGGCAGATCGGCCGTAGCTCCTTTGGTTGGGCTGGCCTAGGAACTTTGGGCAGTAGCACAATGCGTCCTCTCCTCCATGAATCCGGAATAGGACACTCACCCCTTATGAGAGAAGTGAAGTAACGAGGAATCCGCATGGCCTTGTCCTGGACCAAGAGGTGCCTGAACCCCTCATACGTTGTGCCATCTAGGCCTGCACTCACCCCACTACGACATCCTTTCAGGGCATGGAAAACTTCCTCAAGGCTCACCGGGGCTGAATGGAGTGGGTTATTGCCATGCAATTCACGAACAGCTCTACTTTGTTCCTGCGTAACAGGCTGATCATGCATCGCATATTTAGCCCGATAGAAGTCAAAGAGGTCCTGAGAGGCTCGTTCAGCCCCGCCCGCTCTCTGAACATAAGAGCCTTCTGTTTGACCCCCTGCTGCACTGGCTCTCATGTGTGCTATTGCTCTGCAATTTCCTGCTCTCGCTTGCTCGAGCAGGTGTTCTTTGTGTGCCGCTTTGGCATCAATCCTTGTTTGATGGATTTCTTGCATGAGTGAAGCACGCAACCACGGATCCACCGAGGATTTGCGCTTCTCTATCATCTCCTTAACATGGGGAGGGTCCTTATACCTGAGTGACGCAGGCCTGGAGCTAACCCCTTTAAGTCGAAAAGCAGCAGCCAGCACCTCGTCGTCCCAAGTTGCTGAGTGCTGGAGATGTTTCCATAGGATGTCAACGGCAACGTTCCACTTCCCACACAACGTTCGGGGTGGTCTTTTGCGGTTACGATTATCGGCCTTTCCCCTAAAAACCATGTGCATGACAACAGCATTATGGTCTGAAGGTAGGCTGATTCTAAGGTCCTCTCGCTTCTCGAATTGAAGCTCCGCGCCCCTGACTTGGTGCAAGAAAAAGTCGATAGCTGAGGAGCATCCCCTGGCGAACCAAGTATCACCAAGGTCTGGACTGGGGGGCTGCAGGCCAGTCTGAAAAACAAATTCTCGGTACTGCATCATGCCACTAAATTCGTCATGCATTGCGTGCAAATTCTGATTCAAGTCATGTCCTAGCAAGACATTGCTCTGCCAAGGCAACCCCGCCAAATTCTCAAGAAGAGATCCCAGTCCTCTTTCCCACGTGTCCACCGCATCTGGTCGCTGTTGGTGAGGGAAATGTAAACTACCCAAAACCCAGGGGGTGGATTGCATGACTCCCTGCAAAAGTATTCCGAATTCATGGACATGCACCCTGCTCTCAACAAATTCGCAGTCCAAAGCGATAAGGATGGCCGAGCACCGATGACTCAAGGTGGGGTTAGCCAAGAAGACCTGATATTCCCGTCCTGCAATGAATTCCGTATCAGTCCTCGTGCTACCTTCTGGAAGTCCCCTGACATCACCGAGCTCCTGGAAAAAGTATATATCGTACGGCGTCTCCAGGCCTTGCAGGAGAGTAGACACATGCTGTATGCCTTTACCGTGTAAATTCCAACTGCATGCATCCAAACTAACATGACGAGAGATCGGTTGTGAAACAAAAGTGCGCTGACTATCCACTGCTCTCACCTGCGACGCCTCCCTCCCCCCTTCCTATTCCAGCCCATAATGAGATAGAATCGCGGATCTGGAAATTCCGAGAACTGCTTGTACCTGGTCAAGATCTAAATACCACCCAGTCTCGTTCCCACGTGCGTCGATGAGCATGAGTGTATTATCCCGGCGCTGTCTATTCTCCACGTGGTGAAGTATTTGTACCGAGTTTGCCCAGACCCTGCCTTTCCAGTCCTTGTCAGTACACAATTCCCCAACATGCTTGCAGCAGAGCTCATAAGTGGAAAGCACCGCCCGAATCTTTGCTCTTTCCTGGATGCTTCTGTTACGTGCAGCCCAGAAGTTACACCCTTGCTGACCTGGGATCGTGGAGGCATACCGAAGTTCTTTAATAGCCTGGACAATGATGCCCTGTAGTTTACGTCTCTTCCAAACATCGGGCTCAGGGTAATTAAGTTCCACCCTACAGTAGCCACACCGAACATAGGGAACGTAAATGGCCCTTATCAAAGCAGCCCCATTCATCTGATCAAACATGCCTCTGACGTCTTGTTCTATACCATCACGCCGACACTCATTCCAGCCCCCAATGACTATCTGCAACTCATCAACTTCCCCGTTGCCTCCACCCCCGCCTCCCCCGCCTTGTTGAGTCCTAGAGTGACCTCCATCAGACCTAGGAGTACCTGGGCCTCGGTTCGGGGCGGGGCTAACACTCCTAGTGGGCGGGGCAGACTTGATGTTCTGAAGTTCCTGTTCCAAAGCCTTGAAGTCATCACGCATCCTTTGCAATGCCGCTTCCTGCTCGTCCGCTCTTTGCACCAAAGTGGTTTGTCCTGTTCCTAGCTGTCTAATATCTGATTGCAGGACCTTAAGGTTACGCCCCGAGTCTGCTAGCTGATGAGCCATTTCCTTTTGTGTATTCAGGACTTCTCTAAGCTCTTGCCTAAGACCTCCTATCCAAGGGGGCTGCGTAAGGTCGTACCGTTCCGGTTCTCTGCGGGAAGACTCGTGTTGGGGAACTACGACAGGGATTGGGGGTGCAGTAAGGAGAGGTTCCGCTTCAACGATGGAGGTAGCCAGTCCTGAGTGTCCGTCACCCGAGGGCGCAGGTCCCATATTCGTCACCATCACTGATCCTGCACTCCCGTGGAAAAGAGGTGGGTATGCAGGGCCACTACTGCCAAACCGTGGTGCTCCTGGCTCCTGCGGCGGGATTTTGGAAGTAGTGGTCTTGAGTCTTTTTTCGGGGCTTCCCAGCTGTGGATTACGGACGCCATCCCAACTACCACTAGTTTCTCCCGCTACTGGGGGGATCTGTTCGGGTTCCAGAGGGCCTCCTAGTGCTGCTGCTAGTGCAGCCTGAGCTGCTTCATGAAGAATCTCTTTATCTCTCTCCCCGTTAGGTCGTGCCCTGCCTCGCATAGGATTCTCTCTCTCCCTCTGTCTGCCTCTACGTTCATCATCAACCTCCATGTGGGCACTTGGGCGTTGAGAAACGTCAAGGCCGGTCTCACGCGGCAGCACATCTCGCACACCTCCCTCCAAAGCCTCTTCAAGGGGCACCCAGCCCCCCTCTGCCCCTGGAGCGGCTGCATCGGGACAGTATCTTCGCCCGTCATGGGTCAGGAAACGTGACGTGAGAGCAAGCAATGGCACAAGAGTGGAAGGCGCAAGGGTCGCAAGTAGGGGCAAAGCAGCACACCGACACTGCACTGTAGGTTGCCGTGAGGTTTGCAGGGTTTAGGGTTGGGTTTAAGGCATTTATGGCCGAGATCCTCGATCCGTGCACTCAAACTCTGAGCCCTAGCGGTTTAGGGCCTCTCTACGCTCCGAAAGCCGAAAACTTGAGCCAAAATGGCAAAACATGCTTTAATATTCGGGGTAGCTACAACACCTACTACTGCTACTTCTGCTACTAAAATAAAGAACTCATCTATCGCGTGGGGCACGTTCTCGGCCCAGCGACGCAAGCCTCGGTGTTGGTTTAGGGTGTAGGGTTCAGGGTTTGGGGCTTTGGGTTTAGGATTTAGGCAGAATACCGCAGGATGGAAGCCTTGCAGAGCTTGGGAATCATCTGGAGGCCATAGAGCGCATGAATATCGACATGCCCCAGACCTCGGTTTAGGGTTTAGGGTAGAACCCCCTGCGAGGCGACCCTCTGAGTGTTTAGGGTGTTCCCATAGCCGGGCTAGGAAACGATGACAACATCATCTGGTATGGCGCCGAAGTCGCGTGGCAGAGGAGTTGCAGTCCACACTTCAAGGTCCCATGGGCATTGGGTCGGGCATCTCCATACCGCGACCTTAAGCCTACGAGGCAGCGACCCTCCGATATCATAGAGCCTTCACGTCCCGAGCCGACGAGTCCAGTCGCTGAGCGCCGTGACGGTGCAGCCGAAGCCGGGCATGTGTAGCCGAGCAATAGCAATACGGCTGGTAACCAGTATAATAATCACAAAGTTGTCGAAATCACGTACTTACCACGTTTGCACACGGGGGCTGCGCCCCGCTCGACCCTTTCGATAATAGGGAGGCGTGGGTCTTGTTCGTAGATTCGGGAAAGAAAAACGAACGCCACGCCTGGGGGTGGGGGAGGGGGGGTGGGGGGGAGAACAAGAAGGGAGGGAAGGTTGGTTCGGAATAGAATCAGGACAAGAAGCCGCACGAAATCGTTTGAGGTGAAAAATGAAGAAAGCCAGCAAGTTTAAAGCGAAGAAGAATTGGGGGGGGCTCCGCCCCGGTGGAAGTGAGTACCGACCTGAATCGGCGGTTCTGAAACGTGGCCGGTGCAAACATGCCCCCAAGGGTTTCGGCCAATGTTCCCTCTCAAAATTTTGAGACAGCGAGCAATGTCTGAATTGCAATGTCAAGACCAGCAGCTGGAAACAAATGCGTGAGTGTTTCTGGTCGTCGCTTCGTTGAGTACGGATGTGCTGCAAGCATGCATCTATGCGTCTCTTGGGCAGGGCGTCTTTGGCGTAGCCAATGATGACAAAACGCAATGACAGCTAGCATCACACTCGTGTCACACAACGATCTGCTTCGAAACTACGACAAAAATAGACGGAGCTCTAAACATGGGGATGCGATGCTTGCTAGGGCGTGCATGTCTGGACGAACTGTGGAGAGCAAATCATAGTATGAGTGCTCTGGCAAAGGAAGGTTTCATAGTTTGATGTTCTTTTGAGGCTGTTGGACTGGTGTGCCTGAAAAGCAACGCCGTGACACATACATGGAAGCTGCTTCTTGTGATAAACCTGTGGACGGGCGTTCCTCTTCTACAAGCAAAGCGAGAACTACAAAGTGTGCACGAAAATCTGTCGACTTGGATTTAGGAGAGCATCTGGCTTCTGGAAGGGCACGGGCGAAAGCAATGTGGAACAAGTCACGGAGCATGAACTTTGAAGCAGTGGCATGGGGGTTGACGGACGACGCACTTCTGTTCAACATGCAAGTTAACATAAAGGACACAGGACTGCACCGGCAAACCTTTCAAGTCCTCTTACATTGCGAGACATGCTTTGGCAAAACACAACCCTGCCAGTACCCACGAGCTGCCCAAGATAACTGCAAGAACAGCCTTCTGAAGATCCCAACTGCTGCAACCCATACAGAATAAACATACCTCAAGCCTGGCCGCGCATGAGGAAGACTGCCGAGTTTCGAAGCTGCCCGTTTGCAAGGGGGATTTCAAGACTACTGGAAGACCACTCTGCAAAGCTTGGGCTTCAGCCTTTGAGGTTTGGGCTTCTAGCTGTATCAACTACTTCTCAGGACATCCTAGGAAACAACACCACACCTGTTGGAGCGGCTTGCCTGTGAATCCTTTCGTTGCGGGGGCCTTAAGGCTTGGCAAGCAGTCTGACACCTACACGTCTCCCTGGGGTGATGGAGAGCACCCCCTCTTGCGCCGATGATGCTTTTCACACCTCAAAGCTTGAAGATGCGATCAGAGCCAACATTATTCCAAGACTGGCCCCTTGGAAGCCTCGAGAGATATGTCCGATTAAGAAGCTACTGGGCACAGCACTGTCGTTGCATGAAAGCAAGGAAATCAATCTCAAATCTATCTTTGATCAAGCAGTACAACACTACATGTTTTGAGAGAAGAAATATCTATGAAAATCTTGGGCATAGATCCTACCCGACATGCACAACGCAGGGTGCTGAATCTCAAATGGCCGGACGTGCTCACAATTAGTGCGCAAAAACTGGGCCACGAGAGCAAAAGGCAGCATGCACTGAAAATCCTTCGAAAATCGAGGGTCTATGCTTCTGCGAACTCGAAAGGGCAGACAAGCCCGGGGTGAATCTCCTGTTCTTTCCGCCACGCATGCAACAGAACGACCACCATGGCTTGGTAGTCGTTTGTGACTGACTTTTTGCCGTACGACTTGGTCTTTTCGGGCCAGTTTTTGCTCCATACTCGCCACCGATTCTCACGCTGGTCATCCTTCGAGATGCCAACGCCATCTGGCAGCCATTGCCGAGCTTCTGCTGCAGAGTATCCGTCAGCAGGCACTGCGACGAAGCGGCGCTGCCTTGCTGGGGCAGCTGCGCGTTGGGCATGCTCAGCTGCAAGACCATCGAGCTCCGCAGCAGCTGCTTGTGCTTCGGCCAGCCGCTTCGCTTGCCGAGCTTTTGCTGCTGCATGTCTTTGCTTCAGTTCTGCAAACTGTTTCTGCACATCGTCCTCATGGTCACTGGCAGCATCGAACTCACCCGTGCTTGCATCCATGTTGAGCAAATGCTCCGCAAACACGCCGCTCTTCTCCAGCAGCTCGGGGTTGACAAGGATCTTGTCACGGGCAGCGAGGGCATTCTTCAGCACTTGAGCGTCCGCCTTCTTTCCGAGGATGTGCCTGACAAGTGCTGTTACCAGAGGAATTTCGGTCATCGGTTTTTGACCACGCTTAAAGGGGACTTCGAGGTGAGCAAAAAGCTTCTTCAGGAAGAAAACAGTCAAGTTCTTGAAGCCCTGGTAGGCTGCATGCTGCAGCAACAGCACACCTGTGCCTTCAAGTGTCAAGTTCAGCTCTCCTCGGCGTGAAAGATTTTCGACTGGACGGGCAAGTGGGAGCTGGACGTTCATGACTCGCCACTCACTGGGGTTGTCCACCACGCATAGCTGTACTGAGCGCTCCGGCAAAGGGCCGAAAATGACACAGCGATGGGCATTGGAACATCGCCATGTCAGTGCTCCATGCTGGCTCACATGGAAAACGAACTGGAAGGATGAGTCCTCCCCAATCTTTTTCACCGCCGTTCCTGCAGTGAGCAAGAGTGACATCCATGCTTTCTGCATGCGAACCCAATGGCCGTCAGCTTCGTTCATGAGCTTCCACATCAAGCCAGCCGTTTTCAAACCTGCTGGCTCAAAGTTCGGCCAGTCCGGCTTGTCACTCTGCAAGTGCTTGAGCTGCTGGGCTGTCAGAGAGCATTCGGCCTCGGCAGCGTAGAACAAAGGTCGCTGGGCCAGCTTTCCTGGAGATGTTGCCCGAGCGGAAGGAGTAGGAAGAACTGATGGCCTTTCGAAATCCTTCATCGTCTGGCCGCCCATGGCGCAAAGGTGCCACAGAGTCTGGGGGTCCTGCTTCTTGCGCTCGTTCAGCTTGCTTTGCCGTCTGGAGTCGTTGAACAACTCTTCCACACACAAGGTGGAAAGGTGGCTACGGCTGTACTGCTTGAGCTCTGCATACACGTCTGCAGGCACTGACTCAAAGTTGTTCTCCAGCAGTCTCACCAACACATGTCTTGAAAACTGCTGCCGTGGAACCAGCATGTTGCTACAGAAGTTGCTGGCCGCCTCATCGCTGTGTGCCTCGGCCTCCATCTTCTCTAAAGCAGTCCAGCTAGCACGCAGCCTTTGCAGCCAGTTGTCAACCACTGTCAGGTCCGTACTGGTCATTGATGTGGAAATCTTGCACTCCCCGAAGTGTTTTGACAGCTGCAATCCCCTCGGCAAAAAAGGATTGCAGGGGCTGCGGCAAAGCAACCATTCCTCGCCATAATCGAACATTCAGCTTCCTTGTCAGAAGGTGGCAACAGTAGTGCAGCTGGTTGGCCATCTCCTTCCTGCGCTGTTCAACCTCCCGTCTCCCAGATGCGGCAGACAATCGTTTGTCAGACGGGCCCTCTGGCGCAGCTGCTGAGGAACTGGCACTGGCTGCATTGGCCTGCGCGTCAGGCTCCAGATTGCCTGGATCTGCAGCTGGCTCCTCGCCGGGGAACGCTGCAGCGTTGTCCGGCGGCGCCTCATCTGCGCCAGAGCTGCTCAGCAGCGGGCTCTCTGTGCTCTTGGCCCACCATGCACGTTTGTGTCCCAGCCACAAAAGGATCATCAGGTCCACATACTGGTGCTCTATAGCAGAAGCACTCTGCACCTCGAAACTCCACCAGCGGCTACTTTTCGCCTCACTGCCATGTGTTCGCTTCTGCAGCGTCTGCTGGCACCACTTCCACGTGTACTCCATGTGCCTCTCCGTCCCCACGTCAGGCAAGGACCGCAAATGCTCGTTGTGTCTGACGATGTCGTCGTACAGAAGCTGGTAGATGGTGTTGTCGTAGCTGCAAACGCGAAAGAACTCCTCCGCTGCCGATGTGAGGACTTCGTGGTTGCTTTGCCCCTTGTAAGGGCCGTGCCGTAATTTGCACACGTGCCGGAACTCAAGTTTGACGACGAGGAGGCCGCTTTCCTGATGCGCATCCGTTAGATCGTTCGTGAGCCGGTGCCAGATGTCCCATGCATGGGTAGCCCGCAGCTGAAGTCCATGCACGAACCAATTGCAAGCCTGAAATCCACTGCTTCCTTGGTCGGCACTAAGATGCAGCACCGGTGCATGTGGGCGACCCTCTTCCAGACGGATGGGCAGCTCAAATGTTCGCGAGCCGTCACCATGATCGATGCAAGCCCGCCTTCGTTGCTGCGTCTCACCAGGTGGCACCATCTCGACGAAATAGCGCTTTGCACCCGAAGCCAGTGGCTGCAGCAGCTTTTCTGGTAGGAATGCGCTCAAGCCCCACCCGAAACTTTTTTGAAAGGCGTTGTCCAGCATCTCCACGTACTTCTTGTTTGCTGGCCTCTGCTGGTTGTCTTTCTCCCTACTGTTGCCGTGCTGCTTCGCCTTGTCCTTCTCATGCGCCCGCAAATCCTTCAGGAGGCTATCTCTCAGAGCCAAGTTCAAGCCAGCCCTGTAGTCTTCCAGCTCGTCTACTTCCATGGACGCGGCATCTTTGGATTCTGTGTCGTGGTACACTTGGAGCACCTGCAGACATGAGGACTACTAGCAGTTCCACGAAAGTTACAAAAAACTGTCCAACTTCTCCAGAGTTACTCTACCTTGAAGTCTGCTGCTCTCTGCGGCATGTGGCGGTATTTGGCGGTGCTTGGCGGCGCTGGGCGGCAGTATGCGGTACGCTTGGCGGTGTTTGGCGTTGTTTGGCGGTGTTTGGCGCTATTCGGCTGTAGTCTTGCCTAGAGAGGAAAAGGTACCACGGCAGGCCCAGGGTACGTGCGCAGCTACCTTGCGGTACTGCACTGGTCTGACGCACTTAGCCCGAAACTGCGGGCAATGCAAGGTGCACTGGCCACACCGTGGTGTTACACCCTCATCATCGACATCATTCTGGCGATGATTTAGACTCAAACAGAAGCATGACAGTTGTCTCAGCAGGAGGTGCACGCAGCATGCGAGAGGCGCCGCTGCAAGATCAACATTGCATGCCGGGGCACTTGTGGTGGTAGAACGCAGTGTCGATCCCGCGCCAGCTCGCTGGCCACGACTACGAGCATCTCCAACCCAGGACTGCCAATCCGGGCAGCATCAAGAGTGATGCTCAACGATGTCGGCTTCGGAAAGGTCAATCGCAGTGTCGTCTGATACGCTGCCATCTCTTGCACCACCCAACGAACAGCATCCTGTCGTGTGCGCCCCTCAAGAGACCGCACAGCTGTGGACACAGAAGCTTGGGCACCTGTTTGGATGCTCTCACGCACGCACCACTGTTTCACGTGGAAGTCCAGCCGACGAGACTTGCAGCTTCCCGTCACTTGGGCATCTTGACTCTTGTGCCAGGAAAAATCGCCCCAGTTGTCAACCTCATCATAGATGCCCTGGGCCACGCTCTCCAGCAGCGACTTGAGCCACGCCCGGATGGCGGGACAGTGTAAGTCACGATGCAAATGCTTCAGTTGCTGCCACAACGCTACCTGCGGGGAGGAGTTGTCTGCCTGCACAGCATGCCACGATCGCAAAGCCTCTTGCCAACAACTGCACATGCCATTCACAACAGGCTTCTGTCTGCAGAGCCCACATGATGACGAATCAGGCTCCAAAGCTCTCCTATCCCGCAGTGGTGGATTCGGCAGGCAGCTGTCAACGAACTGTTTCGCTACACTGTCCACCTTCTGCCGGATAGCGCACTCCCTCCGAGTCCGCTGCCAGCACAGCATAAGGCAAAGAAGACCGCAGCTGGAAACCCAATGCTCCTGCTCGCTGTCTTCCCCATCCAAGCCACGTCGCAGCAACGCCTGATGCGACTTGCCGATGTCGCGCTTTTTCTCGAACCCAAGCTGGATTATGGCCGCCTCCCAGGCAGACCAGTTCCGAGAAACAATTCGCCATGGCTCTTTCGAGGCAGTTTCCTCTGTCTCAAACCACAAGTCTTTCAGCATTCGCCGGACTTCCCATCGCAGATGCCCCTCATGATCGTGAGCTTTCCACGCACACTGAAACCGAGTTCCGCCCTGCAGACGGCCCCCGAAACGTAGCATGGCCCCCAACTCTGCCGACATTGCTACGTGCTGTGTCTGCTGTATCTATATGTTTCGCGCGACAAATGCAGCTACTTCGCTACACCGTCCTAAAGCTCGCAGCGAGGCACACATGTGTTTTGCTTGGACATGCGATGCATCCTTTCTGATTAGTGGCACGCCTTGGGTGGCACAAACATTCGCGAGCCGGCTTTGCATCACTGCTGTCCTGCCCCCCGCAAAGCAAACCATCCTGCACCTGAGCACTGCGGATTTCCAGTTCAGCATGTAATGACCGGGACTAACACTGGGCGTCATCTTTGCTTCACGCGGGGCCGAAGACGAGAGTAGGTGAGGATCGGGTCTTGTCGGCACACGATGCTGATCATGACTCAAAAAGCTTCATACTCATGGTATAGTGTACAAACCATAAACACCAAAGCCTAAACTCTAAACCGATAAAGTGCTAAACCGTAACCCTTAAACCTGAACCCTAAAACCTCCACCATAATTCCTAAACCCCCAACCCTAAACCGCTACACACGCTAACTTTAGCATACGGCGGACAGTTGAGGGGGATGTCCCAGCAGCATGGCCATCAACATTTGCCACAAGTGTGTGCAAATACCAAGAAGTACAATAAACTGCCTACTGCTGTCTACGACGCTCTAGTGGGGCAACTTCGTGTGTTACGGTCATGGGGTCCCCGGTTTAAGGCTCATGCTTTCAAGTCAAACTCCAGGCGGGGCTGCAAAGTTCCAGGCCTTCCTGTGTCGAGCCCTTCTTGGCTAGAATCGTGCTCTCAAGTCAAAGGAAGTACGACTACAACTTTGGCATTTCTTTAAGTTGGAGCTGCACGGACCCTATAAAGTGCACCCTGGTTTTAACAGACAAGCAGCTAGACAGTAACCTATGATGATCGGAAAACTACTTGCCCAGCACCGTCGTTTCTAGTCTAACTTCAAGTCAACACGCCAGAGGAATCAGCGACACACCTTGCACCTGCACATGTTTACAGCTTAACGGTCTCCTCCAAACGCAGTTTAAGGTTTAGGGTCTAGAGGTGAGGCTTTCGGGTTTAAGGTTCGGATTTTAAGGGTTAAGGGTTTAGAGGTTTGGGAGTTTAAGGGTTTAGCGGCTCAGAGGCTTATGGTTTAAGGTTAAGGCTCTCGGGTTTCGGGCTTTGGGGTTCATGCCTTAAGGGTTCAGGATTTAGGTGTTACGAGTTTAGGAATGATGCCGGATACTGACGGCCAAACCGAGCGCACAAAGTGAGATCGCGAACTCCGCATCTGGCAATTTCAGCTCTGTTGCTGCTGCTTGTAGCCCCGTGGTCTCGAGACGAACCCCAATCTCTGCAATCACGATGCGCAGAGCTTCAGCGCACAGTGCCGCGACTGGAATACATATGCACTGCTGATGACATGAGCAGTGAGCGAGCCAAGAAACGAAATTGTCCCGAAAATGGTGGCCCCATGGGGCCGCGATCATGCGGCCCGGCAAACAGTGTCGATCAATGCTGACCCGAAGCTTTGTATCGGAGACTCCAAAGCAAAACATATCTTTGTATATACCACTATCCCTACACCGCCACACTTAATCAAAACAAGGCCGGAGTCTCATGCATTGATGTTCGTGCCACAGAATATCTGAACTACAAAAGCACTGCATGGAAGCAACACCGACGGAAAGTATGCATGTAAAAACTTCATCATATCTCCGCTGAAAACTTCCACGACCTCGATGTGACACAACGCCTTCCGTGACACGCCCCCTTCCCTGGCCCTCGGAACAACCACCTACGAAAAAGATGCAACACACGGCGTCCTGCCCACTGCCACCCGCTTTATGGCGGTGGCGGTGCCTGGACAAAAGCCTCGGAATAACTGCTAACAGCTGGAGCCAATGACCCCATGCTGTCAGTGGGCTCATCATCAACTGGCTCAGGCTTCACTTTCTTCGTCGGGGTGTGGAACATCTCTGGGCTGAGATTGCGCTTTCCGCCACTCTGCATGCCGGTCTTGTCCGACTCCGTGCCCGCGCCTTCCAACTCCTTCTTGCTGTAGTCCTGGGTGGAGGACTTGTTGAAGGTGCTACGACTCGGCGCTCGCGCGAGTGCTGCGATTTGCTTCTCGTTCATGTACTCGTGCTCGCAGAAATCATTGGCCAGCTTGTACGGCTTGGACTGTGGCCCAGACTTCTTGGACTCAATGCACGCCTCCCCCTCGGAGAAGTTGGAATCCACCCACAAATCATCCAAGGAGTCAAACTGCGGGATCTTGGACGTGGGGATGGTGGCCTCTTCCCCGCTCCACTTTTGCCGAACTAAGACGGTTTTCTCGGCCTCGGCATAAGAGACTATCTCGAAAAGGCCGTCCACGGGCCAATTGGGAGGAAGTTTCAGAGCCATGGCACGCCGTCCTCGCTTTTCAGAGCAGGACTTCAAGTACTCGAGGAGCTCGTTGAAGCAACGCATCTTGCCAGACAGGGAGAAGTTCGGCCCCTGTCCCGTGGCAAACTCACCCAAACGAGCCATGCCAACCTTGGAACTTGCATCACCCGACTTCATGCTCCGCAGGTTCGGGGAGCTAAGGCTGGATTGCTCAATCTCTGGCAAGATTTTGTCCCTCCACAGATTGACGCTCAGGTCCTTAAGGTGCCAGTAGCGAGTGGGAACCGGATCGAGGATGATGGGCTTCTTCTCCGGCGAGCTGTTCTCTCCGGACATACCATCCAATTCCGACTCCTGCTTCACTTGCTTGCGTCGCTCGATGGCTTGTGCCTGAAAGCTCTTGCTCACGGTTTCTGGCACCTTGATCGATTCAGCATCGAGGCCCATGCTGGTGATCTTGTCCCAAAGCTGCGGAATCATAGAAGGACGATTCTTCATGCACAGCACAATCTTCGCTTTCAAAGCCGCATTGCGCAGCTCTGCTGCCCGCCGGTCCAAGTTTGCAGCGGCCTCTTCAGCCGATGCTTTGGCACGTGGCATGGCCGAAATGAGCTTCTGGGAAGCTTGAAAGCTGCGCACTAGGCCACGAGTGGCGTTTCCTGTTTTGCGCCGAGAGCTCAACTGGCAGCAAATCACAGTCAACAGAGCTCCAAGCGTCAACGACAACCATGACTGAAAAGCATGCTGCAAGACATGTCTTCCGACCACGGCATGCCGCTGCGTCTAGAAGCCAACCCGGAGTTCGAAAGGACGTTTGGAGAGGTTCGCGAACTGTTCAGTGTAATGGTGCACCTTCCTCCTAGCTCTAGGTTCGGGCACTATGTTTTCTACATCTTGGAAATCAACCACGCGAGCTTCCGACATCTGAACTTGCACCCTTTGAGCCGCATCCCGAATGCGCATCCTGCTCCCATGAACACAAACATATCTTCATCAACACGAGGTTTTTGAATTGGAGCTGTGATGATTGCTGTTGCCGTGCATCTGATACTGATTGCACGGAAGACTTGGTGGTGTGGCCACTCGCACTTTGCCAGCTGCTGCCGGCTACGCAGGAGCCGTGTGCAACACAGAAACCAATCTTCTGATATGCAAGTACCACCACAGCTTTTGCAAAGCTCCATCCAGGATGCCTCCATATTTGTTTAAAAGGGGCTTTGGGTACCCTCGGCAGGAGGCACTAGCCGACCAGACCCGTCTGGCAACTGCCGACTGAAATCGACGGTCGGGCACATATGCTTGATTGGCAACCAGCAAGAAGTCGTAAGGGCAATCACTGCGGGACAGAGTGGCAATCCTGGAGGGGAGCCGGAGGGGGCGGGGGCGGCATTATTTTTGTTGTTTTTGTTTTTTTCCTGCTTGTTTGTAATTAAAGGCTAACAATGGATCCACTTTCCATTTCCAACCCATTATTTTGCGAGGACGGGGGGAAGCCATTAATAGCACTATTTGTTTTCCTTGTTGTTTGTAATTACAGAAAAATAATGGATCCATTTCCCATTTCTAATCCATTACTTTTCGAAGGCGGAGGGGGGGGCGGGGCGCCATCGTTATTAGTATTTCCTTTGGGTCCGGACGGCGGGAGGGGAGGAGGGGGCGGAGGGGAGGCGGGGGGGGCGCCATTACTATTATTGTTTTTCCTTCTTATTTGTAAGTATGTACGTAGAGGAAAAGAATGGAGCTATTTTGCATTTCCAATCCATTATTTTTCGAGGGCGGGGGGGGGGAGGCCATTGTTATTATTTTGTCCTTGTTGTTTCTAAATAACAGGCAATAATGGATCCATTTCCCATTCCCAATCCATTATTCTGTGAGGCCGGGGGCGCCATTGTTATTATTATTATCTCTGGGTCCAGGCCCTCAATAAAATAATGGAGCCAGTCTCGGGGTGGGACAGGGCCTATGGATAGGGCCCGTGATGGGGTGGACAGGGCCTGCCGCCAGGCCCTATGACAGGGGCAGACAGGGCCTGTGACAGGGCCTGTCACATGGGCGGACAGGGTCTAGGACAGGGCTACACACAGGTAAAGGGCAGGCTGTCGCGCGGGGTTCTTTATGGAGCTTCAAGACTAGCACACGCTTCACGACTAGCACACGTGGAAACCTGTCGTAATTCTTAAACTGACATGCTTCAGCAGGTCCAGTATACCTCAACGCAGGAATCTACCTAACAAAGAAAACTTCCCATACAACCGCAGCATAGACCCTTCATGCTTGGGCACTTCTTATAGAGGCCCTTCGGAGACTCCCATATCAATCAGACTTAGAGTTTTGAGCACTCGCCTCCTTCCAGCTCGGTTTTGTAGGTCTCCGTGCGCAAAGGCACTCCGAGCAAGAGGAATGGAAATATAAGTCGCTATACCTTCCAGTCTGGCGTGTCCTTGGCTCTTGCGGGTGGCGCATTGAAAGATTAGGAACTCGCTCCGCAGGACGGCAGGACAGAAAGTGTCGGCTAAAGCATAGAAAGGAGTGGCAGGAAAAGGCAGACGTGGAGCATCATGCAGCAAAGGCCAACAGCAGGATTTCAGAATGGTACCTGAAGACGCATCCAACGGTTTTCTCATGATCCTTTGCCATTTCTGGACCATCTCATAAAATCTCCGAGTGTCCGAGCATATGGGCAGCCGACATCGCCGCGAAATGTGCAAACCATCTGACCTCGGCGGGGTCTGAGCGGTGTCGAGACCGGTACAACAATCTGACACGGTACAAGCAACAAACAAGCACAGTAGGAATTTACCTGACTGATGACTGACTGAGCGACTGACAACAACACCGACAACACCAACATCAGCACCTGCACCACAATCACAAACACCAACACCGGCTCCACAACCACAACCACCGGAACCACCATCACCAGCAGCAGCAGCAGCAGCGGCAGCAGCAGCGCAAGCAGCAGCACCAGCAGCAGCACCAGCGCCAGCAACAGCGCCAGCAACAGCAGCAGCAGCAGCAGCAGCAGCAGCAGCAGCAACAGCAGCAACAGCAGCAACAGCAGTAACAGCAGTAACAGCAACAGTAACAGCAACGGCGACGGCAACAGCAGCAATAGCAACAGCAACAGCAACGGCGACGGGAACAGCAGCAATAGCAACAGCGACAGAAAACAGCAGCAGCAGCAACAGCCGCAGCAGCACCAGCTACAACAGAAACATCAGCACCCACCACCACCACCAGCAGCGGCGACAGCAACAGCAACAGCAAGACAGCGACAGCGACAGCGACAGCGACAGCAACACCACCACCACCAACAACAACAACAACCACCACCACCACCAACAACAACAACAACACCAACAGCAGCAGCAGCAGCAGCAGCAGCAGCAGCAACAACAACAACAACCACAACCACAACCACCACCACCACCACCACCACCACCACCACAACCACAACAACAACAACAACAACACCAACACCAACACCAACACCAACACCAACACGAACACGAACA
>CAJNDV010009114.1:59539-84254 GCA_905221635.1 Symbiodinium sp. CCMP2456
CGACAGCACATACAGCTCCCGGATTTGGCACTCCAGTGGACAAGTAGCTTTACGTATATACCAAACCTAATGAATTCAATAGGGCCTATTGAGCTCAAAAGGGTTTACGGACTGCGCGAAGAGGATTTCAACGGCAATTTACAATCAACTGTCGTATGTAGTATTTGTATTACTGCGCACGTACTAAAGTTCAGAGTACACACACACATACAGGGGAGTCTTTTAAGTAAATGGGCAAGGGTCAGGGGCATAACAGATAGGATGTACGCCCAAACTGGTGGATAACTCGGGGGGGGGGGCTACCATATATATATATATATATATATATTTATCTCTCTCTGTAAATGTGTGAGTATGTATATATAGTGTTCACACGTCTACCTACCTGCCTATCTATCTAACTATCTACCAAGTAATCCAACGATCAACCTATCTATATACATATTTTTGGCATGCACGGGTGCAGTAAACCTTCCTTCATGCCTTCGTACGTATGTGCATGGCTGTTGATCTGGATTCCTTCATCCCGGAATGACGTTCTTCACGACTAACAAAGTAACTTTCGCGCCACCGTCGCGGAACTTTCGCGAAGGCATACTTACATACATCTGCAAGTTAGAACTTTGAGTTGTAAGCTACAAGCTTTTCGATGACAAGCTGTTGCGGAAATCTTCCTGCGGGCTTCAGGTCTGCGCGGAAGCCACAATAGTTGGAAAGGGCTGGGTAAGGCCGTCTTAAGTTGACAAAGTTTCCTCAAAGCTTCTCGATCGCAAGGCTTTTGGGGGCCAAATCAACTGAGAATGCCTGGTAGTAACAGCAGTAGCAGTTGCAGTAGCAAGAGCATGAGAAGTGGTGGTGGTAGTAGTAATAATAAGACAAATAGTAATAAATACAGAAAGCACTGGCAACAGTAATACTAATAGTAGTAGTCATAATACTAGTACTAGTACTAACAACAGTAAAAGTATCAGTACATAGTAATGGCAATAGTAATAAGAGTAGTAATTGTAAAGATTAATGGCAATAGTAATAGTAATTGTGAATCGTTAAAGCAATAATTAAGAGTACGGCAAGTAGGCTAAACAGATACCTTTCGCAAGAAGAAAAGTAACTTTAGCGGCATCATCGCGGAACTTTCGAAGGCGTATGTAACTATGCAGTTGGCCGCTCATAAAAATTTATGGCTCCAGGAGCATTACATCAACTACCACATCTGTATCCATACCAATATCTACATATACCTGCGTGTATACATACATACTTACATACATACATACATACATACATACATACATGCATACATGCCCATACATACATATCTCTCTTGATCTCTATGTCTCTATCTAAATGTAAGTATGGGGGTATACGTGTGTGTGTGCATGTGTGAATGCATGTATGCACGTAGATGTACGTGCATATGCACATGTATTTGCATCTACCTATCTTTCGTTCTCTCTTCCTTGACTGCAAAGCCGAACAGTGCTCTGTACAGCTCTTTAGTCCTGCGACTTGCCCTGATGCCTCAATTGGTGTGAATCTATATGCATGCAGCGACGGAATTGACCGTATTGACGCAGCGATGTTTTCAAGCTTCGTCATCAAAGCCTACACCTTTTACACCTGTTCCTGTCCGTCCATACTGCCTTCTTGTGACGGTTGTACATACAATTTCGGCCAAGTCGCTGAGACAATGCGCCATGGTAGCTCGCAAGCTGCTCTTCCAATTGCTCGGATGTGGTCCAATCGTCCCCGTCGTCATGCTTCTCGTCCGCATTCAGAAGGAGACCTCGGGCCAGCAAGTTCTTTCGAAAATCTACAGCATAGCAACTTTTAATTTAGCCCTGAAGCCACGGGGAACGGTGGTTGTATGCCTCTTTGAATGTCTTTGTTATAAGCCTAAGCCCGGATTTGAGGCTTGCGGTTGGAAGCCTGCAGCTTTGCTTCGAAGGGCTGGGAACACCAATCGCCAGAGCCAAAAAATGAGCTGCAGGCTCTTCAAGCGAGGTCTTTTTGTTTGGGGAAAGTGTCTTTCAAAGCACGCATGCCGTGTTGGATATGGTTGGAACCGGGAGCTGGGGCACACGCCTCACTTGAGGACACGTTCATCAAAAGAAGGGCTGGATATCCTCGCTAATCCAAAGCCTAAATCGTCGACATGCACAGAGACTACTTGCGCCTGGGGTCAACACTCCAAATTCTGAAAAACGCTCCTCGAGTGCCGCTGAAGCGGCAAGTGTCCTCCACGATCTCCGGTGCGCACAAGGGCAAGAACCCCGATTCTTCTAACGACTCCTGGCTGGAGATGTGTTTGTGGAGCGGGACTTGACGTTTCTTCTAACGACTCCTGGCTGGAGATGTGTTTGTGGAGCGGGACTTGACGTTTCTGGCAGTTTCAAGCCTACAATCGCGCAGAAGCCGCTGCGACCAGCAATTACTGCGACGACGAAAATCAACACTACTGGCACACTACGTCGCTGACCTACGGCACCGATGTTAAAGACTTTTTTGAGTGGTAAGGCGTTCCACTGGTCAAATATATGATCCCAAGTTTATTCGTTCGCTTTCCTGCCAATGCAGAACATTTGCGTCGCGAAGGGTGGGGGCTGAAACTGCGCAAGTATGTCTGAGCTGCACGCGGGTTCGAGTGGCTGATGTACAGTCAATGGAGGCCAGGGTCCACAATGCCTCCTGGGAGACCACTAGCTCGTTCCATCAGGTGAGCCACGGCCCAAGTGTGTTTTTGCGTTTGCCCTCAAAAAGGCAGTGCCAAGATGCACGCTCCTCAAACGATTGTCAAAGGTTTCGCATCTGACATGTGGCATGTTGCGCTGGTGAAGGGCTGCTACTCTCAAAGTGCGAAAGCTTGCGCAGTCGCGGCGAAGCCTGAACACCCCACGTTTGTCAGAAACTCACAAGGACTTGACTTTTGAGCTACTTTGTCTTGGAGTTGTGTGTGCGAGATTGTTTGAGGCTTGTGCTGAACATTCTGGCGGTGCAGGATTCGGGATCGACGGCTTGGGCTCCGGCCTGAGTTGGAGTGTCTTGCCGTCTTGCCCGCTCGCTTTAATGGAGAGAAACGTGTGACGGTGTCTTCCATCGCTGTGGTTCTTTCCCTGCAAGGAGCCAAGGACCCGAAGCCCAGAGCAGAAGCTTCCGATCTCAGTCCAGACTCGAGATCCACAACGCCTTCTACTGGGAAGGCCTATCCTCCAGAAACATGACACAACTGAATAGACAATAGTACAAAGGAACACACAAGCATAGCGCCCCTATTTACAAGGCTGTTTCCCAGGGAGTATGTCTACAAATCATGGGCCGGCCGAAATTTAAACACATTATCTTTTCTGTCTGTGTGCTGCGTGACTGCAGTCGTACCACGGCTTCTTCAAAGTCAAGCACTCCCAAATTTCAAGATCACTACCTTGAAGCCTGAACACTCCTAACTCTTAAAAATCTTACTTGCAGGTTTCCAACTAATTCAAGGCTCCGGGATCAAGGCCACAGCCCCGTCGCTCGGGGTCGCGTCTCCTGTCGGTGCCGCGACGCCTTGAAGGCGAGGGAGATGTGAAAAACAACTTTTGGAGAAAGGCTTCTGGGGGGTTTCTATGGCTTCTGATGTGGCTTGTATATCGGGCTTCGTGTTGCTACTGGACAGAAACTTCAAATCTATAATCTCGAGCCATCTGACAGCCTTCACGCCTGCAATCCCGGAACTTCCACGAAAACCTAAACATAAAAAACCAAACACCGTAAGCCGAAGCCTATACTCTAGACGGAGCCTCCATTGCCGAAGTCAAGCGCGGGCGCGACCTTCCGCGGGTCTCGCAGCGCCGCGGCTGCCACAGACAGGAAAGCGGCGACAGCACGCGACGTCCCTGAGAGAGGGCTCAAACGTTCCACCACAAGCCCGCCGAATCTAATCTACTGTGTCAGACATAAGCTTCCAAAAGCTCTTCATCACGAACTTCCTGTCTGTCACATATAATGGTGACTCCATGGCTTTTTAGTACTGAGATGCCCAGTGGGGGGTTGCTTCCGTTGTGAGATTCCGGGACATAAAACTATGTTTTTGGTGGGTCTGGAAGTTGGTCACAAGCTTTTTTAAAATTAAATTTAAGACAGTTTGGGATGCACGCTAATGCCAAACCGCTTTCACACGGGCATATTCTTATAAGAGCATCTTCTGTATATCAAACATAACGGAAGCCCAAATCAAAGCGGAGCCCGAATTCCAACACCGTCGACACCGGGCCCCTTGAACATAGTTTAACATCAAAGGTGGTGCTAATGATGCTGGTGGTGATGATACTTCGGAGGGGAGAACACTATGGCTCAGCATGAGCATGCTTACGGGTAACATTGGTGATGGTGACCAGGTTCATGGGGATGACAGCAAGGGGCAACTGTCATCGCGATCCTGATGATGACAGTCTTGACCACCATCATCATGATTATCAGTGGGCACCATCGGAGCAAACATACAGTGCGATGGTATTTACAGGCAGTGGATTGGGCGACCCCTTTCTCATGGTGTTTGGCCACTGACCTGGGATCCGCAATGCCCAAACTCTTCCAAATGCGGCGGGGAGTCTGATCATCCGCGGCTGCATGTAATCAAAAATGAACGGCGTAAGTGGTTGTCAAGCTACTGGGCTAGGTGGCTGTACACAGCTGCGGGAACGGGCGGTTGTTTCCGACCCATGCTGCGATCGGCGCAGTGTAAGCCAGGACATCGCAGTGAGCATCATACAGGCTGGCCCCGAACAGTCAGAATCGGCACGAACAGACAGAGCTTGCAAAGCCATCATCTTGCACATCAAACATATCATTGCAGCTTCAAACGAGGAAAGCTGCTCTATTATGCAAGCAGCCAGCGGGAAAACCTTAGCAGCTACAGCAGGTTAAGTTTCGGGCAGTCGGGAAGCCACATTGCCCCAAAAGATCACGAAAACCATCCACCCTGCACCTGTTCAACTTCATCTTGTGCACCGTGTTCAATCACCAAACATGCCTTTGACTTGAGTTTTTTCCAACCTTGAAAGTGGGTAGGGTATGACCATGTACGTAAACCTTGAGCCTTTAACTCTCAACCACAAGCCTTTGACAAAATCCAGAGAGATCCAAGGTCTATACACACCCAACGGCTAGAAACTCATAGAGCAGGCCGGCGGCGACGTCGAGGAAGCCCTTTCAAGGAGCGAGCGAACCCCTTAGCAAATTTGCCTGTGCGTGCCATGCGAAAGGCCAGCTTCAATCGCCGAACGGCCGTCTGCTCGACGCCGACATCATAGGACGGCCGCGAGCCAGCCGTGGTCAGGTGCAGCTCGAGCCGCCGCAGCAAGTAGCCCTCGTAGCGGCCATTGACGTCACACGTCAGGCCGGCCGCACTGATGACATCGCCAATCCGGTCATCAGCAGTCCAGCCAACCGAGCATTGCCACTGCCCATCAAAGCAAACACGCATGTCACCACCGAAACCGGGATTCCAAGCAGGCCTGCGAGCGGCCTGCATGTTTTGCTCGTCCTGAGAGCCACGAACCACAGCGGAGCCCCGAGCGACCATGCTCAAGTCGCAGGGGTTCTTATCAGGGCTTAGGGAAATGGATGCCGAGTTCGGCTTTGATGCTTCTGTTCCGGATCTTGCGGCTGGAGGGTTTGAGGTGAACTTTGAAGGCTATATCGAGATGCCCGATGATGTTGTGAGAGGTGAGGGAAATCGACCCGACCATGTCAATGACAGAGTGATGACAATGACTCGCTTTACAGTCCCTCCGCTGTCGCTAAGGATGATGATGTAATGTTAGTCGAACCCCCATGAAGGAGAAATCTCTACTGAGGAAGTGCCGGACCTCATGGATGTTGAGCCTGAGCCGCTGAAAAAGGGTGTGCAGTTGCTGACAGCTTCGAGCATCGAGAGGCAAAGAACACCTGCGCGAGTATGGTTCAGTCAAGGCAAAAGCAATCATGATGTATGATGATGTCTGCAAGTGTTTGTGTGTGTGTACGGCTGTGTGACGTGGCTTCGGGCTTCTGTATCTTTGGTGTTGCGTGTAGGCTCTGGGAGTTCAAAAGCTGAAACGCTCTGACCAATGTTTGGAATGTTCAGGTTCAGGTTTCGCAGCTGAACAGGGACATGAATGTGCAAGGCCCGTACCGGGTTGGCTTAACGGTATCTGACTGCCCCCTAGCTGTAGAACCTGAAACTTCAAAATCTGTTAAGTCTGCACTGTACCTAAAGGGTCATACACTACCCGTATTTAGGGTACTTACCTTTCTATAAAACAAATCCAAACCACAAAACTAGGTACACTCTCGGGATCTGATGCACTGTGTCGACATGGTTTTCGAGTGTGCGAATGTGAATGTTCGCCTCATATATCTGGCCCAAGCCCATCGTGGCAATCCAAACGATTGTCGTCACAAGAACATCATCGTCAAAAATGACATCGTCATCACCCGCAGGATCAGAGGTTTCATCTGTCTTCATGTAAGTTGTTCGCGGTGATGCAGCATGTTGAAAGGGGCACGAGCGCTTCATGTTGTGCAAAACTTGATCTGGAGCCGAGCTCATCGATCAGACAATGCATAAACGCAAGCTGAGGCAAGCTTCCGAGTTTAGGCAGAGGACAAACTTGCTAAGGAACTACGACGTGCTTATGCAGCTACGACAGGCAGGATCCTTTGTGCGGGAGAGCCCCTACATAAGAGAGCGAACTACAAGGTTGGCAAGTGGAATCACCGGAGCGCTTGACTAATACAAGTTAGCTGCTACAACCTTATGGTTATTCCTATGCACTGCAGCTCGCTTTTGCCATCGTTGAACGATTTGGCAGCAAGCGGTGCGATCTATATGCATTGAATTTAGTGCATCGACTTCTTGCAGTGGAATTTACACATGTGCAAGAGAACTCAGTTCTCGTGGAATTTAGAAAGACAAATTCCAAATTTATGGCTTGCGCCGATTATGGCCACGCAGTAATCACAAGTTTAGTTGCAAGTGTTGCAGGGCTGCTGAGGACGCACGAAGAAGGTGTTCGGTCGAGCGACTGGTGCCAAAGCGCCAACATGGTCTGACAGCTTGACCTGGATGCTCCCACGTTGCGCCACTTCCGGCGTTTGCGTAGTAATCTGGATCGACGGCATCGTCTGCTGCGGTCCAAGCGTCTGAGGTTGGTCAGCAGGTGCTTGTTGTGGCAGCGATCCCCCACTCTGACTCGCGGTGCTGCTTGCGGGGTTCTCAGCTGTGCGCTCCGTAGGAGGCTTCCTGTGGGGAAGCTTCGGAAGCCGGTCTCTGACTTCGTGAAGAACGGGAAGATCATTGGTGATCGCCTCGATGCCCGTTGTGGTTCTGCCATCAAAGTCGCTGACCTGATCAATGAGGCCTGTCAGCATGGATTCAGCACGAACCAGCCTGTCCGCGCAGTTAGCAAGGGTTTCACCATTGCTCCTGCCATGCTGTTGCGCTTCGTGGACGGCATACTCCAAACGGTCTGTTGCCTCCTGGATCTTCTAGGTCATAGTGATGACTGGATTCAACCCATGAATGTTGGAGCTGATCCACCCATAAGCATATTTGTTGTCCGACTTCAGCGAGTCGATGCGACGTTTCCGCACCGTCTTCACCACACTGAGGTCGTTGCCCAAGACTCGAAGCGGGTCATTACTTTGTCCGGCCTTGGTGTCCACCCTGATCAGCTTGTCATTCACCTGGTCATCCAGTTTGAACGAGTCAAGCTTTGCAACAGTGTCATCCAGCATTTTGTGGATTTCGCTCAGTCCTTGAGCCGTTGCAGCATTGAACTTGGATGTGTGGTTCGTCGAGTCCTGAACCAGGCCTTTGATCTCTTGGACTCATCCGTCAACTTCAGCAGTTGTGCCGCGGCTGCTGACAGTCCTTTCCTGACCTCACAGAGATCCGCGCTGATGGACGCCAACTGCCCAATGCTGCTTTTGATGCCCACGAGGTGGTTCTTGACCACTTTGTTCTCATCTTCAACGTTGTGTAGTTGGGCTCTAAACTCATCCAGCAGTTCCTTTGGTAGCATCGCTTTGCTGTCGTCTCCCAGAGGTTTACTCGATGTCAAAGCCCCAATTGAGGCCATGCTCGCTGTCAAGCTTTCCTTCATCTCATCCATCTGTTGACGGGTGGACTGTACTGCCAGTATGACCCGCTTCTGCAGCTGAACATGGACCAAGAAGCTAAACAGGACGACCATGAAGACAATGAAGTCTGCGTAGTGAGCTCCCCATTCCACTGCGCACCAGAAAATTTCACTGGCACTCATGGGCATGTTGAGCGAGGGGGCGAAAACACAACACAGGCTTTCATCACTCACGCTGGGCTGCAGTTTTGGGTTTTGGAGTCGACGTGAGGCAGCTATTCTGTGTCCGTCCTGCCCCCCCCTCTCTGAAAGAAAACTTGCAATCGGCTCAATCAGTTAATAGCAAGACTACACTGTTGTCAGATATTGAGGGCATTTGTGTGAAAGTAGCCTAGAGATCAATGGTGGTTTGGGCTTTCAGGCAAGGCAAACAAGCTTATTTTTCAGAAGTCTAAAAATCAGTTCAAAGCAGACACACTTCACTATTGAACCTTATTTGGCAGCACAAGGCGCAGCTCGCAGTTGGCATGGGGTAAATTACAAATTATGAACTAAGGAGTTAAATGCAAAATTTAGGATCCGAGATGAGGAGCTGCAGCTGGGGGCTGCCGTGCATTATTGACAAAGTCTGGGCTCAGAGCCATGTTTGAAAAGGAGGTGGAGTCTCATGATCATGTGTTATGTACATTCTTTCATACTGGACACTCCTATGAATCCGGCGATAATGATTGCAAGCAAAGGCTTCCGTCGCTGCTTTATCGGTAAGTGTGTTTTGAGGGTGGCCTGAGTGTCCCCTTACATGAACAGCTCTGCCAAAGCGGCAAACTTGTCGCCACAAGTGTGTCAACTCATGAACGATGTTGGGATGACAAGTGACTGACGCAAGCTCCTGGATGACTAGCCTAGAGTCAGTCATATAGATAAAAGGGTTGATGGGAAATATCTCAGTAAGGAACGAGTGTGCTTGCAGGCTTCAGCGGCAGCTAAAAGTTCGGCTCTATTATTCGCGCATGGTTCTTTGATCTTTGCCTCAAAGATAACTGCTTGTTCAAGGGGTGCGTAGGGTGAGAGTATAGTAACAGCTATAGAGCCTTGGTTTGATTTTGAACCGCGATCGGAGCATATCTGAAAACAGGAACAGTCTTGCTCGATTTGGGGTTCATCTATAACTTCGAAAGCGGTGCCGTGCGGTTGCTCTTTTGGGACACGCCTAAAAGGAAGCATTTTAAAGCGATCTCCGACCTGAAGAAGGCAACGACCATCAAGGTCAACGTTGGACAAAATTTCATAAACTTTTGTGGGGTCAAGTGTTTTTGAAGGACAACCACTTGTTAACGAAAAATGTTCCAGTCGTCTTCAATTAGAGCTTCCTCTTCCCAGAAAGGCGTATCAGTTGGGGATCTGAGTGAGTCATGAGCAAGTTGCAAAAAGCGGTCTGAATTAGGCCAATAACCTGGTTGACGTCGAGTTGAACGGCCGAATGCTTATAGCCAACGTGCATTACGAATATGCAAAGCAATGCTAATTTGGGAATAGCGGTAAGTCCAAAAACGGGCTACGCGCCCCCAATAACTAAAAAAGGTAAAGGCTTGGACACCTGACCACTTCTTGTGGCCTACAACTTGCGCTGCCATTCGGCTTGCGCGTCTGCGGGTTATCCAATTAGAAGATAGAGTCACAAAAGGGTCAGAGGAGAGCCCGCAAATTGAAGTGAGGAGCGTAGTTTGCATAATTAAAAGCATGTTATGGACATCGGTGACCGGACGAAGACAGGGAGAAAGCCAGCGCCACTTTGAAGTAATAAATGTATCGAGAAGATGGATGGCAACAAATTTACATTTATCAAGGGCGAGGGATAGGCCGACAGCAGCAAGTGTGGTCATAATATCATCAAGCACACGAGCAGCTTGATCCTATGAGGTGGCCAGTAAAATAATATCATCAGCGACAAGCAGATTAAAAAGGGAGCGGAAGGTACCGTTGGGATCAGTAGACTGAATCCACGTTGGTTGCGTGGTTTCCCATCTCGCAACCAATTGACCAATGAAATGGTCAATGGTCCGAGCGAAAAGCTCGGCTGAGTACGACGACCCCTGAAGAACGTCCTCGGGAGAGCTTGTTCGCATGAAACATCGGACTTTGCTGGATTTTCCACGAATGCAGGGAATGTGGGGTGGGTCAGTGAATCTTAAGGATTTGGGGCGGAAGGAGCACTGATTAGAAAGGTTCTCGATGGAGGGAAGGTCAAAGTCATTTCAGGCTCCCCCAGTTCCCAAATCGCAATCGACTGTCGTCCAAGGAAGAGAAAGGCCAGAGAAATCACCTAATTCCTGCAATCCTGAGGCATCCATACCATCAAATCCTTCAGATCATCAAGGTTTTTACCCTGAATGTTCCAACTTGTGGAGCGAAACATGGTGGCTCCGTTTGTGTTACCTTGCAGTCAAGCAGAGGCTCGTGCGTCTGGGGATGTAGGGCCTGTGTTGAGCCAGGGAGTTTGTAGTTCTTCAACATCTTTCCGCGTGATTTGCGAGATCACGTTTACTTTTAAATACCAGTTCATATGATTTCCTTCAGAGCCTTCAATACAGATGTCGCGTTGCTTTGGTTCTCCGTCTCTTTCAACAGAGCCTAGAAGCTGGTGTCTGTCAAGATACACTTTACCATTCCGAGAAATCTCAAGACCTTCATCAGCAATGCACACGCTAGACCCCTTCTCACACAAAGCCTTATGACAGGTCTTGGTGAGAACGGTAGCTCTAACCTTAGCCCGCTCCTCGGGTGTTTTGTGTGCACTAGGATCGGGAAAATCCAGCCTGACTTTTTCGAAGCTAGTTCTGTTGTAGGGCGACCAAATATCAGCTGGTAATTCACTTTGATTGATGGCAGAGAAGATATTCTTGGTTTCTGCTATGGCATCTGGCATCCCAGCATAATTCCAGCCGCCAATCATAACATCAAGATCTTCGGGGTCTGGAGAAATTCCTGGGAAAGCGTCCCGTTCTGATAGTGGTGCACCTCGTGGGGATCTGGGGGAGGGTGTTCTGGTCCCAAGTCCAGTACGAACTGGCGACCTCGATCTTCCTCTTGGGTCTTCTCCGATTTCCGCTAGCTTCATAGACATTTCCGTGATTTGTGACTCCGGGACCCTGATGCGTTCATCAGTCTGCGCATGTTTATTGGAATGTTCATTGGCTACCTGTTCGAAGGTGGAAACCCGAATTCCTTGAGCCTGCACCTCCGCCGCGAACGTAAGGATGTTCTGATGCTGCACCTCAGCTTTTGCATGTAGCCCCTGAAAATTAGCCATGTTGTCCTGAAGCCACGGTGGGGCATCTGATGCAACTCCACTGGAGGGAAGTGGATTCGATGTTCCGAAAGGAACCGGCCCTGTGCCTGCAGCTGGATGGGGCGGGTTACCTCGTAAGCATGCGTATGAGTTAAGGTGCGGGGAATAAAGGTGCAGGTTGGGTTCATTAACTGCAGCTTGCATTGTTGAATTAGGAATTCCCTTTGAATCCAGCTTTTTCCCGCAAAGACAGCGCTTGGAGTGGAACCTTTGTCACGTTCATCGGTTGCATCATGATGTTCTTCATCAGCTTCAGCATCTGCCTGAGTAGCACTGGTTTCTGGAGCTCCTGCACCTTCATCATCTTCACACATCAAGTCAAAATGAGGGACTTGTGCGGCTGCTTGAGCAAAAGTAGGGGATGTTAGGGCTGGGATGTCAACATCAACTTCAGAATCTCGATTGGTATCAATTGAGTCACCTGGTTCAACTGCAATTGCTACACCACTCGGCATTTCTACATCTTGTTCTCCACGTTGTCCAAGCTTCGGCTTCTTGGCTTCTTGGTTTCAGGGGCTTCAACGAGGCTAGGTGTTCTGACCTTCGGTGCAGAACTAGAAGGGCCTGCCTCCAGGGCTTGTGCGTGACGACCAACGGGGCGCAAAGCAGTTGTCGTTTGGGGTCCGCTACCCTTCCAAGTCATGAGTTCTTGTCGCAAGCGGGCGGAAGCAGCAGGTCCGTAGTAGGGTGGCAAGGGTTCTTCAATTCAAAGATGCGGGGGTCCCCTCCTAGACTCAACTGAACGTTCTGGGGCATGTAACACGCCTGAGGCCGTAGCTGGCTTGAGCCAAAAGTAGCTTGAGCCAAAATGTAGCAAACGAAGGCCATGAAGTCAGGGCCTGACGAGCCTTAGCGTGTGCCTCCACGGCTTGCAGAGCAGGGCTGTTCACGAAGACATTCACCTGCCTAACTTCAAGAAGGAGCTGGGGAAACTAGTTGTTGATTGCGGCTTCATGGTTCGCGTCACTCGGTGCAGTTCCGTTTGCACCGCTGTAGGGGCCGAGCCCATTCAAGCAAACTACGGCTGATAAGCTGGAGTTACAGGTTGTACAGCTAGGGGCCGCTAGATGCCGTTGATGTAGGGGACGTAATAGTTAGAACAGAGTTTTGGAGCCCAATATACTAGAGTTATAATAAGGAGCCCCCCCCCCAAAGTAGTATTTGTGAGCATTTAGGCCCCTACATTAAGTCAGCCCGGTGCGGACCTTTTGCATGCTGGGGAACTGGGCCCGATTTTAACTCGCGGAAGGAAGTTGTACAGGGCAACAAAAAGGACATAAACGGACGGTAATGTAGGGACCTTTCAGTAATAATTAGAATAGCTTGCAGGCCTCGCAAGATGCTAACACAAATGAGGGTTTCCGAAAATAGGGGACCCTAATATAGTACCCTAAATAGTAGGATCCCTATTATAAGGACCCCCAAAATTTTCTGAAACTCCCAAAATGTCGTGAACGGAGCGCCTTAGGGGCGCCGTGAGGACGAGGCCCCAGGGCCCCAGCGCAGACTCCAGGAGCCCCGAGCGACCAGCTGAGGAAAAGCGGGAAGGGAGGGGCCCCGCTGCGGATGTCTATATCTAGGTATGTGTGTATCTACGTATGTGTATATCTATATATATATATATGTCGTTGCGGGGTGGGCTGTGGTTGGGGCAGGCAGTGCGCACTCACGGGTTATGTTACAAGGATCAAGACCTTCGCGGCTCAGCGGAGGACTCAACAAGCCAATCCCACGGAAATGCAACAGATGTTCTACAGCCCTAGGACCTGTCGTTTCTTCTCGAGGGCCGGGTGGGGTTGGCATCGAAGGGCCACCTTGCCTTGCAAAAAGAACTGAGTGTTCGCTTATCGGAATATCTACTTCGATGATGTTGCAGTGCTGCAGCAACCAGTGGGTAGTTAGCAGATAGTTTGCTTCCTTCACGTAGCCCCATTAAATTAGTCCCCCCCTCCCAATTTTCCCTGCCCGCAAAGTCTGAATCTGCAGCCATGCAGCCGTCCGGATCCCTCGGAATCGAGTCGTGTTGAAAACTGGGGTCGAACCACAACCAAACTGTTGAAAAGGGATTGGCTTTGCTAGTAAGGCCCAGTGTTTCGAGAAGCTCAGAGGAGCCATGGTGAAATGAAGGGAACTCACCGATTCAGGATAAGCCCGGGTTGCAACCGGTCGCATTGTACAGTACTTCAGTGACTTCGGCCTCGACACACCTGCAAGTGCGGCCGAGCCACGACTCATCCACGTGGACGTTCGACTCAAGCATGCCAAAGTCCTCACATGCACGGAGGCGCGGGGGGATATCTTCATCTCGAGCTCTTGATATTGTAGAGTGTATGTAGAGTTCATCAAAGGCAGATGATGTTTGGGCTTAGGTTCCCAAGAAAGGGTCTTACGCACAGAGTCTCTGTACCTGCCAGTGGCATTGGCTTCGTGATGGATTTTGGCTGGGGGCTCAGTGAGACCCCCTAGGGATTTCGAACCTCTTGTTTGCATGGCTGGACGGGAGGTGTTGCAAACACTTGAACTTGACATCCAGGGTCTCAAAAGTTCCCAAACAGGCTTCAATGTCCTACAGCTCAAACCTTCACTCTAACCCGACGCTCCCTTCCTTCGGAGCAGCAGGAGCCGCCATGCAATCTACTCTGGCCACTCGGGAACGGAGGCCTTCCCAATCCGACTCAAGGATACTTAACCAGGCCCATTGCTGGCCGAAGGTGCGGCGGGCCGACGAGGGTACGTCAGCACAAAAAGCCCTGTTCTGGGTAGCCCCTAAAGTCCTAGAGAAAGCTGTAGCGAAAGAGTTTTCAACAATGGTATTTAGTGGGTAATCTATGTGGGCTGCGAGCGATGCTAGGCGACCATAACGACTCATCCTTCAATGTGGCCCACGCAAATCATGCATGGATGACTCACCGGCCCCGTATCAACACAAAATGTGCTCTTCGTCCTTCTTGTAGCGGCGCATCTGTGCCGCCTTACAAGCCCTGCCAAAAATGCTTCTTGGTTCACGCATGCTTGGCTGGCTGTGGTGAACTCTGTGACATTCTCTGGGCTTTATGGTAATTTGCGGACAGCAAGGAACCGCTCAGCCTGAACGTGCACTCCAATGGAGGCGGATCATCTTTTTGTTGGATCGCCTGCCTGGGAGAAGCTTAAGTTTCAAAATTCAGGGCACATAGGTCTTTGGAGTCACAAGCTTTGGCTGCTTTTACTGCCGATTTGTATCGGTATCAGAGGGCTTGCAGGTTTCCCACGCATGGCACAGCTCTCGATCTGCACGGGGCTTCGGGGCGGCTTCACAGTTAGAAAGGGCATGATGCAGTCCTTCTGCTCCGCCTAGTCTCAAACATCGCGGGGTGGTCGGGAAGGACGAGTGTGCAAGCTCTGCATAATCTCCGCTCACGACCAGCGCTGTCACACGGTTAATTTTCCGTCTTGTAAGCATAAATGCTCTGGGAGTGTGGGATTCTTGCAGAGGTCCCTTTTCCGGGGGTCCTGAAACCAAGGATCTAAGGCTTACCACATGGCAAACCCTCCCCAAAATGACGGCCAATAGACCTTAAACCCACTGGTCGACACCGAAGCACCGAATAACTGACCTCGCTGCTGCAAGCCAAAGCACCCCGTTTCAGTTTCAGGATTTTCAGGGAGGGGCCGGAGAGGCACCCAATTGTGTAGAATTTGGGCTGTTGCTTTGCCAAGGCCGGAGCTCGATTTCCTTTGCCTGGACGTTGGGCTGGCTGCCTGAGTTCTGGGTTTAGGGCCGCTAGTTTTGGAAAGTTCCAAACCCAGGCCATCCGGAAACCGACTGGGACGACAAACCCTCGGAACCCTGATGCCTGAAACGCTTAACCTGCGAAACCTCAAACACTGAAGCGCCAATTTCGAGAGTTTTAGTCCCCCCTAACCCCCTAAATCCTGTAGGGTTGTGCCACCGATGCTTCTTCGTTTTCACAACCCTGCCGCAGCCTCGGCCCATGTCCTAGACCTTTCCTGAAGAGCTCCGACCCGGTTCACTTCTCAGTTGCAGCTTGAAGATGAAGACTGGAGAACGTGGTTCTGGGGCTTGGGGTTCAGGATTGCAGGCTCGGGATATTTTTTTGCTATACGAAATGGATTCGAAGTTGTCTAGGTAAGAACTAGAGTTACAGGGTTCAAGTTTCGAGCTTGTGTGGAGCTCAGGTGTACAGCGCTCGACGTTACAAACCTTCTAGTTCTCACAAGCCCCGCGCTGTGCCGATACCCTTTCGGAGTTGGTCCCCTAGCATTCTTAGCTTCAGAGGCGTGCAGGCTCCAGGCTTTAACATGGCATCACCTCACCCAACAAACCTTTAACCCCCGGGCTTCAAGTCCCCGCCCGAGTTGTGATGTGGTATTAAAAAACCTGGCGGACTGTAGCTTTACGGGTCATACGAAGTTCTTGCTCGGGTTACTTACCATCAGACTGTCATCGACTAGCAGCCTTGGTCTCCAACGGTCTCAGGCCAAAGAGGCCTGAACATCCCAGACAGATTCGGCAGATCTCTTCAAAACCCTCAATAGAGTGGGCTCTCCCTGCTAATCCCACAACTCATCAATTCCAGTCGAACGCTCGCGCCATGTAACGATGCCCTAATTGCTACTTCTACTTGTTGGGGACGGCCGATTGCCCGGCTAAGCCCATTGCGCAATAGCGTGCACTAGGAGCCGTAACTTCCCAATCCCATACCCTAATTACCAAGAGGCCCGAAAAAAATAATGCTGTCCCCCTCGTGGTTTGGAGTAGAGCTGCGGTATTTTCCAGCTGCCCTTAGCCTCAGCAGGGTGTCTGAAACACACTTCGCTGGAAAAAGGACTTTGTTAGCACTCGGACATCCTTGTGTTGAAACATGCTGTCGTCCGAGGGTAGAGGCTGCAGTCCAACATTCAAGATTGGGGCTCCTTGGGAGATCCTGGGAGGTTCTTGAGATCAAAGCACTTTGCAGGGAGTGAATTCAAGGTACCTTTCCAGTTGGCATGCCCCCACTAGCAACGATGGTTCGCCAAAGCCCAGCGCCTCGTCAGTATAGCTGCTATTCACAGACTGAAGGTAGTCGCAACCGAAGCAACACCACACTACGACTTTGGTCTATCCCCGAGCTACGTGAGGCAGCTGTGCCGCGAAGCCTCCGTTTGCAACTTCGTCTTGCCATGTTCGAAGTCTGTGCCAGGAGTCTTCTGCCCTCCACCCGACAAATACGAAACCCTGAACCTAGTCGGCAAACCCTGATTCCTGCCCTCGAAAGTTTCAACCAAGCAGCTGAATCTCCTCCACACGCTTCATCTCTACCTGCCCATGCGCATGCATGGCGTCGATGTATCCGTTCGACTTGATGCATATGGTTGCGATGTTCTTCCAGGATGAAGAGGATGACATCGATTTCGGGGCAAAATACAAATAGCCGTGATCACGAGGGTGCTGGTGGAGGTGGAGGTGGTGGTCTCATCGGGAAGGCAGAACGGAAACTCTCGATTCCTTGTCTTGAATGAAAACCCTTAACGGAAGGTCTGGACCTTATCCTGTTAACGGGCGCCAGCCAAGACTCGCCATATGCCCAGTGGTGAACTCTTCACCACAGGCTAGCCCGGCAAACAACACCATGGCACCCCTGGATTTGCAGTGCTCATCCTCCATAACATACTACTGATACTACTTACTACTGCTGCTGCTGCTACATGTTTGACACAAGACGACGGAGCATGCATATCGTCATCAGCACGTCCAGTACCGAGGATCTGTCCGCCTCCTGGCCATGTCCCACTGAAGTCTCCAGATTCTGAAACCCTAAGCCTCCAACACTCTCAACCCCCCCAGACCCTACATAAGCCCAAGCAGCCTTTCGACGGCACAAGCCCCTGCATTCAGATTGCTCTGGGTGCTCCATGCAATGATGCGTCCCACACTCCTGCAATCCCAGGTGCGCAAATCTACATCTCCATCAGTTTTGGTGCCAGGCTGAGGGTTGTTTTTAGTTGGCGTCCAGGGCACATCTCTCAAAGCATTGCCGTATCCAGGCGACCGGTGAAACCATGAGCCCCAAGACCTGAGAATCCCTCTCTCGCTTGCCACGTTTGTTTTGGAGCAGTCCCCGAATTTCTCCTTCTCCGTCTGCAGAGGCGGAGGCCTTCTCCTCGGCTTTCGGGTTCAGCACTGACCGAGTGCAGGCCGCCGTGCCCCGGAAATCCATGACGTGTTCCCAGTGGCAGCCGGCAGCCGGCTCACGTGAACTCACGGCTTGACAACTTTGTAGACTACGCGGGCCATGAAAGGTCTCAAAGCCCTCGAAACGAAACTTCTCAGAAATGACAAAGCAGAAGTGCTTAAAGCTTGCATCACTGCAGTCGTCGAAGCGGGCCTGGAATGGAGGACCTTACGGGGACCCAAAGCCCCCCCCCCCTTTCGGCAGGAGGCAGGTATACCTCGAAGGAGCTCCGCAAGAAGGCGCCGGGCTTTGAGATCGCCATGGCCATGAGGCCAGGGCTCGGCTTGCTGCACCACAAATGACCATAATCACAGTAATCGTAACAGAAGTGAGAAGTGAGAATAAGAAGATAAATACAAACATAAGAATGACTGCGCTCGGACGCTCAGGGTTTGAAAGCGTTGTGGGTGTTCTGGCATTCGGGCTTTTCTGATGCACGTTCCGCACAACTCGGGCCCCTGAGGGCTTCAGACGATCCAAGTGTGGTATGCCAGGTTTGGGGTCGGAGGGTTTCGATAATTGGTGCTTCGGACTTTCGGGAAAGTCCATGGGAATGGGGGACGCGACTGCTCAGCTGAAGTGACCCAACTCCCTCACATGTGTGTTGGTTTGCTTGCTCTGGTCGTTTCTGAATCCTTTGCCGTCATGCCTTCGACGGAATGAATCACAACGTCTGAAGCGGAAAGCGTCGCTGCAGAAAGATGCTTGTTCATCTTAGTCTGGAGTGATTCGCACCCACAGTTTCAACCTGGGCTTTTACATGATGCAGGTGATGGCAGCATAAGGGCATGGGTGCTACATGGAAGCACTAGCCGGAACTCCCAAGCCATCAAAGCTGCCGAACTCCAGTGCTGCCATTGGCCAAGTATTCTCTTTCTGCTTTTTGGCTGCTCCCTCCTGTCCGAGACCGCTTCGCATGCTCGCCAGGCCACCTGGCAAAAGGTGGCATCTTTTCAGAGCTGACCCCGCCCACCGGACAGACCCAGAATGTAGGGGTTCAGGATTCTACAGGTGTGGATTCGGACCGTGCTTGAATAAGAACTGCTTGAGTCCTTCCAGTGGGTGGGGATTGGGCGAGGGGAGGTTAGGAAGCCAGGCCGTCAGCAAAGGCCAGGTACATGGGATTCTGTGCAGGCTCGGAGCTGCGGCAAGCAGCTCGCAAAGCTTCTTTGGCAAGTACCAGCCAAAGGCAAAAAGCTGCTAGGAGGACTTGTCCGGTCTGAGTGTTGTTCAATCCTATATTTAAGCAGCATGCATACCCACACAGTTATCACACTATCACTGTCATACCTTCATTACATAATCACACGATGGAACTACACACATGGATACGTATCTAAACCGTGTGTGTGTGTGTGTATACACACAAAACCCTACACAGGCTGAAGGTCATGAGCATGCACACTTACCTGCGCCCATGCATGCAGTGTTTGATGTGTGCAGCATCAAGACATGCAGACACTCGCAGAGACAACCACCATATGCGACTCACCGGGATGTGGAATCATGTGGAAACCCAGGCAAGCCGAATCGAATCCGTTGAGAGTCAAGACCCAATGCAGGACAACGTCGTAGTAGAAAGCAACTTGCACCGGAGAAGCCCAGATTCCCTCGATCCTGACACCTGCTCCCTGAACTCATAGTCTAATCTTGGGTCCCCGCTTATCCTGTAGGATGGTGGCTAAGTCTCGGTTCATGTTGGACACGAGATTGTCGCACAGCTCCTGGACTCAAACCCTTGGCTGCAAACTGTTCTCAGGGTGTGGGGTCCAAAGACACAGAACGATGGAGGACACGAGCCCTGTTTTGGGACAGGAGATGTGTTGATAAAGCACCTAGTGTGTTAAAGTTTTTTTGGGAGGAAGTTCGTGGGTAATGTATACATATACATACTTCATACCTGCATACTGACATAATCTTACATCCATACCTACGCCTACATACATACATACTTACAGACATACAGGCAGACAAACAGACAGACAAACAAACAAACACACAGACCGACAGACCGACAACAGCCACACTGACACACGCACACGTACACATACAAACATATCTACTTACCTACCTACCTGCCCGCCTGCCTGCCTGCCTGCCTCCACACGCACGCACGCACACGCGCACGCGCACATACATACAACCGTACGTGCACACATACATACGAGTACATATATCCACGGACCATGTGTATACATATATACAAATACATTTAAACATGAGTATACATGTGACACATACATTGAAACATGAGTATACATGTGTTACATACATACATACATACATACATACATACATACATACATACGTACATACACCTGCAAGTTGCCTTTCACAGGAAAGTGTGCTATTCTACCGTCACTACTGTCAACGTTCTTTGTCGCCCTAGCAACTATATAGCTTATAAGCAGGTACGGGCAAGGAGCAGCAAACCAAGCAAGGCATGAGCTTTGCATGTTGCGTCTCGGAGCCCAGGCCTAACGCCTCAACGATGAAAGCTCTAAGGTTATGTAGGGTTTAGGATGGTTTAGGGCTTTCGGATTCTAAGGGCTGCGTGGAGCTTAGAGTCTTGGGCGAAAAGGGGCCTGCGCCTGGAGGTTCAGGACCTCAGATGCCGAAGCTATAGATGCGCCTTTTTGAGCGGCGGGGCAACGACTTGCTCAAGTCTAACAGAACAAAGCCATGCTTGGTGACCTGGAATGCTGCACCTCTCTTGCGCGTGAGAAACCCTACTGATGTCAACAATGAAAATCATCTTTCCAGATTCCCCGAACTTGCAGACTGTTGTAGAAATCGCCTTTCAGAACCTCGAGTTTGAATATGGTCACCAGGCCAGATGGCCTGTTCAAGCAGCCTCTTCTTGGCTTCGATCTTGGCCTTTCCCGAAACATCAGCCAGGTGCCAGTGGAGAACATCTTTCGAACAGTACACTCGACAGTGGACTTGTTCTGGCATGTCCATGGCGAAGGAGAGGCCCGTGAGATACAGAGAACCATATGGCAGCATCCATGCAATTGACCCACCCGTTAGCTTGAAAGGCTTACGATTGCTGGCATACATCTCTAATGGCATCGGGTTTTCTGCCTCAAAATTTCCAATTGTCCGTCCACAACGACATTGACGTATTAACACAGAAACTGAGGTGCATGCCCTTCGGTTCTGCCACCTCTGTGCAATCATTCCACAATGCCATGAAGAGATCATCTTCGTGGACTGCCCCCAGGTATTCTTGCGACCACTCAGGCCGGCCCATATTCAGACGTAAAGCGCGCAAGCTCATCCTCCATCCGGCCCATGTGTCCATCAGCGATCGGCTGCAGCGGTGAGGGCAAAGTCTCTTCCTCACCAGCTTTCCGCTTCTTGCAGCTCCATCCTTCAAGAGGACCTGCAGTTCGGAGTTGGGCAGCTGCGGCGAAGAGCTCGCAGGCATTCGCCGGGCTGAGGCCGTCCTGGAGCGCCTCCGTGCAAAGCTCCAGGAGCCGCTTCACCTGGTATTTGTCCGCCATCGAAGACACTTCCACCAAGGTTTCAAGCGGCCCCCGTACCACCCCCGAGTAGAGAACACGGAGGAAGATCTCGACCGCTCCACTGGAGAAGTCGGAGATGACCACCTGGGCCTGCTGGCGCTCCACAAAGTCCTCAGACTTCAACATCTTGTCGAAAACGGCGGACCTACCGGATAGCAACGATGCCCACAAAGTAAACTCCGAATGCCTGACATCTGACTTGCCACCCACCTTCGGGCTCTTCCACCATCACGGTGAAAACGCCACCCTTGCCGAAGCAGTCCCTGAACATGCCTGCAGCAACAGCGGCGTCCTGTGCCACGGCTTGCTCCATGGCAGGTGGACTATCCAAATCGCTCTAAGTGTTCTTATACACAGGGCCCGACCCACTTAGTTCCGCTTCTGAGGCCCTGCAGCTGAGGGTCTCTCAGCAATGTCACTGAGCTCCACAGAATGAACGTGTAGCTAGCATAGTTGACCTCAGAACCGCATGCTGACTGCTTCTGCCTCTATTTGTGAGTCTTGGCATCCTTCGAAATCATGGCGACGGCAACGGACAGCAGACTAGACGCACACCTCAAATCCTAAACCAAGACCGCTGCCGAAGCTTTCTCCGAACTCTCTGAAGTCCACGCTCCTTCCGCCGCTTCAGCCGCGACATTCTGGACGCCTGCTCTGCAGGCGGAACAGAACCTGGCATTCAGGTTGCGGGCCAAAGGCCGATGCGGGCTGAAGGACGTAGGATCTCGTGCTGCCGGAAATGTTGATAGCGGGGTGCAAAACATGGCTTCCATCTCAGGAGTTACAACTATTCCATGACGACATGAGCTATTGGCCTGCAAGTTCGTTTGGCGCAAGATTTCTCAGCCCCCGTTAGACATGGTAACGAAGTCGCAAAGGTCAAACCAATGCAAAAGCTTCGACGGATCTTCTTGCAGTAGGCTCGGTCTTGCACTGCGGCGGTCTCCGGGGCTCAGAGGACCCGACAGCCCATAAGTATGATTGCTGTTTCGACTTCAAAGGTTCGAAAGCTTTCAACTTCGGTTTCACCAACAGTACGATCTAGCTGCACCTTGTCGTTGACAGCCTGACTTCAGCCCCAAGCTTGCGCGTCTGACCCCCTTTTGCTTCCTCTCGCCGGCCGCGTTCGAGAAAAAAACAACGGACTGATGTGTACTGTTGGCGACAGGTGCTCACACCTGCCGTGGCGCAAATTGTCAGCACACCCCGCGAGCCTGCATTTACTTACATCCCTGCAAGCTTATGCTCCAATTGAGTCGCACAGAGCCTAAACATTGTCGCGACTTGTCTAAGCCGGCTGGTGTATGCTGGCAGTGGTGCCCCCCACTGACCGCAAAGCTCCAGCTGTGGCTGTGGCTGCGGAATGATCCCACTACATCTTGCAAGGGGCCGCGTCATACACGTCTGCTTGATGCGGGAAACCTACCACAATCAGTCAACGAATCAATCAACCAACGTGTGTGGATACATGTGTATATCTAGGTATGTCTGTGATAGGTGTATGTATGTATATAAATAGAAATTACGTTATATATATGTATATATATATATACATACACACACATACATACACGCAGGCAAGCCGCGAAATGGAGAACGAGCACGGGCAAAACAGAGCAGCATCAAGTGTGGCAGCACTAGCCACAAGAAGACTAACATCGAGTGAGGCAAATGTCTGAAAAAAGCTCTCACAGTTGTAGAAGGAGCGCAGCAAGAAAGCGGCAGTCGAAGTGCCAGGGTGTAGTTCGCGGCAGGCCCGAAGAAGACCCAGAAGGCAGTTCTCAATACCAAAGCCGCCAGTGCCCTGCCGGTGCCTAAATACAGATCTGCTGCTAGAAACAGGCGATTTTACAAACCTTACCCGAAGCGAAGTGTGAGGTGTTGGCTTCTGACCCGTAGCAAATCGACATGATTATGTTCGAGAACATTCCTGACCGGTCGAGCAGGATCCACTGCTCCGGCCCCTTGCATGATACCCCCTGATGAGGCATAGCTCACCCAAACATAACGACAAAGACAAAAATCAAAGTTCGAAACTCTGGATGCCCTCTCCAGCTCCTGCTAGCAGAGACACCGGGACCATGAAGGCACCGAAGCTTTAAGCTTCAGGCACCGCGAACTGAATCATTGTCTTCTCAGGGTTCATGTTCATGGCTGAGAGGCTGCACCATGTGTTCACGGCCTCCAACACGAGATCCTCTGGAAGAGCCTGTGCACAGACTCGGAATCTGAACTTAGCCGTCTACAGTAGGATCAGGCGTGGCGGCAGATACTGGAAGTTGGGCGTTTCCATTTTCTCACAAAACAAGACCAAGGCAAGCCTGGTGGCCCTAACCTAGCAAACAAAAGCATCGGACACAGCAGCAACAATCGTTCCAGCCTGCTGCTCGAGACATCTTCACTGACCCTCAAGCCTCTCTTAAGTGTAAGCGTGTAAGCCCTTCTGAACTTCCCCGGGTGAAATGCTGATGGACCAGGTCACGTAGTCACAGAAACGAGAAACTCGCAGCAGTGAAACCTCAACCCGACAAAGGACCTTGTCCTTCATGGCAGCAAGCCTTTGCGCATTCCACCTAGCCTTTGGCAACACTCTACAGGTCCCGCGCTGTAGAGCAATCCGCAACAACCGTAGCAAACCTCACTCTACCGGCGTCCAATTCTTCCTGTGCCTTGTGGCCGGCCATGGAAACTACGTGAGCGAGCTCCACCCAACCGTCCATCTTCCGGGCGGCATCCCGGCGCGAGAGGTCCACGACGATACTCAGCACAAAGATACATGATCCCTTTCTTACTGGTCCGGGTCTTGGCTACCCAGCATCTACGAGTAGGAATCCCCGTTTGCTTTGAAACTCCCGCAGTAACTGCTTCATCTAGAACAGTAAGCGCCAAATCCGAAGCCCTGAACTGCTGCACGTTCTCACCTTCGCCTGCACTGAATAAACACTCAACTTCACTGCGCACGGGCGGCTCGTAAACGATGTTCATGGGGTTTTCACCGCTCTTCGCTGGCATACTGAGCTCAATACTCTCCTGATGAGTGCGTTCAAACTGGCTTCGCTTCGGTGTGCCGGGGCTTGTTTCAGGAGGCGTGTTCATAAAAAACCTGGTGGCATTCTGTATGTCTGTAGTATCTATCTACCTAATCGCTTACATATATATATATATATACACACACCATATGTATATATATATATATATGTATACACACCGTAAAAACAAGTATATACAAATAAATAAATAAATAAGTAAATAAATAAATATATATATATATATATATAAACACCATATATATACACCATATATATATATACAAATATACACCTTACATATATATAGAGATATAAACACACCATATACACTTTTATGTATACACCATATGTACATATATATATATATGTATATATATTTACCACATATAAAATGCCACATATATACATACACATACCATATGTAAGTATATATATATATATACATACATACATGCATATACACGTATATATATATATATACTGCAGCATG
>CAJNDV010009125.1:296-55172 GCA_905221635.1 Symbiodinium sp. CCMP2456
CAAGGGCAAGCATGCCACCACCACTCCGGACCGCACTGGCTACAACAGCAGCAGCAAGCAGGGGAGGCACTGCAGCCACCACAGCAATACCACGGTGGCCTCGGGACACCCACGAACGGGGGGCCACACTCACAAGCTCCTCCGCAACACCAGCAAAGCCGGCCCAACCGGTGGGGAAGAGTCTTGGAGCACAGGCAAGCACCAAAGACGGCCACCAGGCCGCCACAAACACAGCAACCAGAGGGACAGCACACCCCAAGCCAGAGCCAAAGCATAGCAGCGGGGGCTGAATACCACAGCGCAAGCAGCAGCTCCTGTGAAGCGCCCGGAGGGGACCCGGGGGGCCAAACACAACAACTACAGCAGGCACCAGAACAGACACGACAGCCACCACGGAAGGCACAGGCAGCAGCGCCACAAGCCACACAACAACCGCAGCGCACAGGAGGCCCAGCCGACCAGCCTATAGCCCAAGCCTGAACCACAACAACGCAGAGGGGGCGGCACAGACGGCACCCAGCCAGCAGCAGCGACCTTCGGCATTCCCCAAGGAGCCACCTGGCGCACAGCAGCAGCAGCCACCTGGCACAGACACAGTGGAGGAACTGGAGGAGGAACCGGGCCAGGGGGCAACCAGCCCTAAAAAGCCGTACCATGAGGGGCACGGTGACCAGAGAATGCGGGGCAAAAGGTTCAAGTCTGCCGTCCAGCTGGCCTTTGCACAGAGAGGATGGCACAAAGCCGACCACGAGACATGGAGAGGGGTTGCGTGGATGGTGGGAATGAGCGAAGACCAGGAGGAGGAGGAATGGGAAGCCATTCTTGCCGAGGGGCGCTTCCAAAGCGGCCGCCAGACAAAGCCAGCAATAGGAGGGGGAGGGGCCAGCTCCAGCACCAGCACTTACGACTGGGCAACAGCCCTCAACCTCCACAACCGGCCGCGCGGGTCACTTACCCCAGAGGAGGGACAGAGACTACAACGACCTAAGCCTCTGCAGCCCAACAACAACAACCCCAAGCCGAACACAGCTGCAGCGGGGGACCCGAGACGGCGACGAGACAGCCCAGCAGCGGGGACCCAGACGCAGGAAGAAGCCGAAGCAGACGAAGCACCACTACTTTGGGACGGAGTCTTCCACACCATGACCATCTCCACAGGGGGAGCAGCAAGACCACTGACGTTCCCGCCCGAGATCCCAACTGCAGCGGGGGTCGCGGTGCACCTGCGCAGCTTACCGCATGGAGTGTGGGCGGGGGTGACAATGGTCGTGGGCTCCCGCAGAGCCCCCGAATACCACGATGCCAACCGGGGCTACTATAGAGCCCGTTTAAGCAGACGACCAGGGGGAGCCACGCCAACAGGATACATGGGGGTGGGGACAGCCTTCGTACTCTTCCCGTGGAGGGCCATACGAGAGGGGGTTCCACGCAAGTGGTTGCTACATGTCACAGCCGTGCAATCGGCCCCTGACGAGGCAGCAGCCCACATGATGGCGGGGATGAGCTTCACACTCGAGCAGGGACCTGGGGGGCCCTGGGAGCTGGGAAGTCTACCCCCCAAGCTTGCCCTCCAGTACTACTACGACTGGGGGAACATGCAGAACACGGGCGCCATAGGGGGAGTCCTGCCGAGAACTTCAACGATGCCACCGTCACAGTGGGAACTCATGGCACAGCAGCTAATTCCCCCCCCCGACCGTCCGAGGTGGCCCGCAAGGAACCCCACCTTCCACACACCGCAGCCTGAAGCAGAGGGGGGAACACAAGAAGAACAACCACCGAGAGAACCACCACACGACCCCGCGCAGGAGGGTGAGGAGGGGGACGCCACGCAGCTCATGCAAGCACACACACAACTAGATAGTGTAGCTTCTTCCAGCCATGGAGCGGCGACAGCGAGCTCCCGACGTGCCGGGGGTACCATGAAGCTCAGCAATGCGGCGGCAATGGTGCGACACTGGCTGCGTGAACTAGCCGCTCTGCTGCAAGTGCACCCTATGGGGGCAGAGATCCCGCTCATGCTGGAGCAGGCCATGGAAGCAGTGCGGGGATGCCGCGAGCAACCAGACCGGTGGCAAGACGATGGCACAGTGGGGGGCCCAGGGCCTGTGAAGAAGAGGAGGGTCATCAACTACCTGGCGGTGGCACGAATGCGACTGCAAGACCTCTCCGATGAGCCAGTGAGGGGCGGTGGCGAGGACCAGCAGAGACTGTACGAAGGACTTCAGCGAGCTCTCCAGGACCTACGGCTGGGGGAGATACTCTACCAGCGCGCCACTCAAGGACAGTGGGGCCACCAAGTACAACAAGGACTCGAGGGGCTCCTACAAGCTCAGCGTGCCGTGGAAAGAGCCATGGGGGACACGACCATGGACGTGCTGGACTGGCACGTAAGCGGATGGGGGGACGCCGTGGCGGTACTACTTCAAGACGCAGAAGAACTTCTCGAAGAAGAGGGGCAGCTGGACTTTGTGCACCCGTCGGACGTTGCAGCGCTGGACGAGGGGGCCGAGGAGTTCCCTCCACCCAGACCGGGGTCGCCAGCGCAAAGGCTTGGAACTCTGATGCGGGACATCCAAGCAGTCATGCACTTCGTGACAGCCGGGGGGGAACAAGTCACCGCTCTGCTGGCGGCTTTGCTTGCGGAGCAGCAGCGCCGCGAAGGGGGAAGCATCCAAGTTGAGACCCAAACCACTGATGGGGGAGCCGCAGAAGATGAAGGGGGAAGGCCAGGTTGCGACAAACCGCTGCTCACGGGGCAGCCGCAGCCGCCACTCACCAGAGAACAGTGGTCTGGCAGCATTCCCTCCTCCACAGGGGGGAACGACAGTCAAGTCGACGAGCCGGTCTTCCCCACGGATGAGGAGCTGCTGCAGGCCATGGAAGAGTTTGAAAGACAGGTGAGTGAGGAGGCCCTGGAAGCTGCGAGAACACCAGGGGGGCACGAACGTTCTGAGAGCAGTGAGAGCCACCGTAGGCGTAGGGCACATGCGGACATGGGGGACTAATGCTTCCTGTCAGTGTTGTCGTGGTGCTTCACTGTGTTTGAGGGATAGAGGGGGAACGTGGCATGCCGCATGTAGCCTCGACAACGACCTTTTGGCCGGGCCCTCAGAGAGTTTGCACTTGTTCTGCCTAAGTTGTGGTGTGTTGCTGTTGGAAGAAAGGGGGCCCAAACCAAAAACATCTCACAAGACAGCACTGACAAACATAGTTGCATCTCATGCTTGCTTTTGTAGGGGGTACACTCAGTGCAAGGTGCAGTCTTTTTCTTTACGCCACGCCGGACCGAGCAGTCCTTACACTGCTAGACAGGGGGCTCCAAGAAAACTAACATGGTTCGTACTCGCTTCGTACTCGCTGTGCTACTGTGTTGCTGTGTTTGTGGGGGAGCCGCCCTGAACCCCAAGAGTAATGCATAAACAATATGCCGCGAGAGGGGGGACGGATCCGGTGTGGGCCTGATGAGGCCAGGGGGTTGTAATCGTAGTTTGGTTTCTCTGCTCGGAGCCCTTGGCCAGCATCGGGGATAGCAGTCTTACTTGCGACGTACAGACAGTGCGCGCTCGCGCGCAGAGTGCGGTGCCTTGCCGTGCTCTTGACTGTGTGGAAGAAGAGAGAGAGAGAGAGAGAGAGAGAGAGAGAGAGAGCGAGAGAGAGAGTGGACAAAGCAAAATGGGGCGACAAGAACTAAGAGGAGTACAACGTTCTTAGCTATCTGATTCAAGTCACAAGTGACACAGCCTTGTGGAGCAAAGCTCCGTCCGTGTAGAACTCGATCCACCAGTCGTTGACGACACCATAAGTGGTGTGACCAAACCAACATAATAGTGGAGCCAAAAAATTAGGCACACTTTCCCCTCACAGCACGAACCAGCTGCCTTGAGTCCGGAGAACGCTCCCTTGTTTGTTCCGTTGAATCTATTGTGGTTGGGTTATTTGGATGTTTGCTGTTGTGGTACAAGTGTGTGTTGTGAACACTTGGGGCACCTACTTTTGCTAGCACGCAAAACCCCACACGGGGACACGTTGTTCACATCCTTCCCTTCTACAGCAGAGCCCATCCCAAGCAAGCGTTGGATGGGGTGCGCAAACGCGCGGGCTGCAAGGACTGCTAGCAGCTCTTACCCCAGAGCAAAGCAAAGAGATAGAGAGATTGCGAAGGACCGACTTGAATCGACCAGTGCACCCGCGAGCGCGGGGAGCACAGAAGAGTAAGAAGGATGAGGACTCAGAAATGAGCTAGAATGATGTAGGGGTAGTTTCCCCGTCCCTCCATCCTGACAAAAAAGAGACAATACAGTAGCCACAGGTCGCTTGTTAGGTTGCGGGTAAGCCGGTGAAACTGCGGTGTTCCCCGCGGGGGAAGAAGGTTGCCCGCCTTCCTCTTCAAGCCCAGTAGAAGACACAGAACAGGGAGAGAAAGTGACAGAAACACTCGCGGCGTTCGCTGCTCTTGCTCCAGCTCTCTATACCGCCCTGCTAGTGGACCTCTGCAAAGCACTCCTTCCAGGAGATCCAGGCCTCGAAATGGGCGCTGCTGCAGGCCCGCCTCTGCCTAAGTGTTGCCGGTTTGTGTGCGTTGCGCCATGCCTTCATCGGTTTGACAGGACAGTTCTGCCGAAGCTGCCGCTGCAGCAGAGACTACGGACTGGGAGGAGCCGTCACACGAATGGCGAACGTAGGTTTGAGCTGTCGAGCTTCTGAGTGCGAGACGATACAAGATTACGGTTCCCGCAGGTGTTTTCGCTTTGTTCTTCGACGGAGGGTTCCTTTGCATAGAGTAGAGAATGACAGAAGAGAGGAGCTGAGAGGAGCAGACTGGCCTTGGCCAGTCAAGCCTTGAGCCGCCTTCGCTGCTTCGCCTTCGCAGGAGACTGCCATCCTGGAGCAGCTGGAGGCCTTCTGAGCTCATGCTTCAGCTCATTTCAGCCTTTCTCCACCTCAGCTGATGCTTTCCTGTCGGCTTTTCCTGCTCCTTCGGTTCTTGCAGCTGATTCTGACGGCGCTCTCGCCAGCTGCTCATGACGCTCGCACTACTTGTTTTGGTCAAAGGGGCCTCCCTGATGATCGTTAAGAAGACGTTGTTCTTTGCTGCCCGTTCTTCACTCAGCCGATGCTGTTGTCATATTATGCTGAGGGCGATTCTCAGTTAGTTTAGACCGGATGATGTCTGCCTCGACTGAGGCTGATTCTTGTGATGCCATTTGGTGCCGAAGAAGTTTCCCAACCAATGCCCCGCTAATTTGTCATGAGGCTCCCCGTCTGGGCCTGGTGATGGCCCTTTCGTGGCCTTTCCTGCTGACGCCTCCAGGATGACGCGCTCATGATGATTGTTTGTCGAAGACATTTCTCATCTCATTCCAGTGGTGCTTACTGTAGGCTTAGTTTTGGGCCTCACCAGTCCTCTTAGCGAATGCATCTGCCAGCCGGGGCTGATGCCGCTCGTTGTTCAGCTCTCGCCAAGGCTCTTCGCCGCTTGCATAGGTTCTGCTTTGCTTGATGCAACCGCAGCTGGTTCACGTGATGCTCGCGACAGAACCGGTTTAACTCAGCGGTCGATGATGCCGGTGCGTACTGGTCTTCCCTGAATCCTCAAATTGATGCTCATGTGCCGATTGCCGCCAATGTGTAGAGCTTTCAGGCTGATGCTGATGTGGCCTCACTTTTTGGTCTTTCTTGCTGATGCATCCTTCGGCCCATGCTGCCAAGCCGAGGGCTCCGGCTCATCCCAGTGCTTGCCGATTGCGCCCGCAGTTGCTCCTCATGGTGTTCATAGCACGTGGCCAGGACCTTCAACTCAGGCACCTGGTTGTCCTTTCCCTACTGATACCTGTCGCAACTGATGCCCATGATGCTCGCACGAGCTAGTCTTAAGATGACGTTTTGTCCCATAATATGAGCCGCGTGTGCTCGCATGTTCATCTGATGCTTGTCTCATGTTTATCATGCTATCGGGGGTGCTTGCAGAACCTTTAGGGCAAGACCCACACAGTGTTCGTGGGATGCAGACTGCTGAAGGTCCTCTTGACAGGGAAGGAAAAGAAGCATCATCCTGCTACACTTTTGTGCGGACTACGTTTATGCGTCCTGAAGGAGCTACAGAAGGAGGAGGATGTAGGCAACGCGAACCTGGCGGCTCAGTTTGCGTGCCTGGCTTGCATCTTGCAGACTCGTAGAGCTTACTCGGACTGGTTCGTGGCCAATGCCGCTTGCATGCAAATTAGCACCCTGCACTGCATCGCCACTCACAACTCCCTACGCTTCCCCGGAATGCTCAACAAAGAGAGCTTGTTCTCCAGCTTTGAGCCATGCATGCTTTGCCCTCAGGCATTACGAGGAAATGATTGATGCTGAAGACGCTGAGAACTGGGACGGACGCGGGGATTTGAAGCTATCCCGCATTCAGCGTGAGTCTCCGAAAAACGATGCAGGCTGTGTGAGATCTCTTGTCGAATGGACCTAAGCTTGAAGCATCAGCAAACCTCAAACCACAGCGTTGAATCCAAGCCGAGGCCGCTAAGCAGTATCTGTTTCAGACGTCCTGTACCGTCTCCAAGGATGGTCCGAGAATGGCGGCGGCTCCATCTTCACATCGAGCAGCCGACTGACCCTGCATGTTACAGTCAACCGACGAGGATGTGCACTGCAACATTACGACGACGACGATTATGATGACCCGGACTACTGCTGCTGCTGCTGCTGCTACTCCGCCTACACCTACACTTGGACCTCCACCTACTCCTACTACTGCTGCTGCCATTGCCACTTCTCCGGCTCCCGCTACGGCTACGTCTACGCTATGGCTGAGACTTACTACTCCTGCTGCTACTACTATTACTACTACCATTACTACTACTACTACTATTATTATTACTACTACTACTACTACTACTACTACTACACTACTATTACTACTACTACTACTACTACTACTACTACCACTACTACTACTACTACTACTGCTGCTACCACCACCACCACCACCACCACCACCACCACCACCACCACCACCACCACTACTTTATACCACTACTATACCACGACTATACCACTACTATACCACTACTATACCACTACTACCACTACTACGAACTACTACCACCGCCACCACTACCGCTGCTACTAGTTGGCGTCCTACCATTCCCGGCGTGATCTCGACACCCAAGGCAAGACCCGTCTACGTGCTATGCCCTGGGCTGTGGTTCGATGACAGAAAGGTCCTTTTTCGAACTCCTGTCCCTTCATTCCATCCGCGTGCTCTACGACTTCCGCAGCCCGCCTGCTATTGAAGGAGTGCATGAGCGGGCCGTGTTCTGCCTCCGAGCGGAGACTTCCAGGTTCGGACGGCGAGCAAGGCCCCTCGCACTTCAAGCCGAGTCATCTGGAGGGTGCTTGCAAAAGCCTTGGCCTCAGTGCGATGGCTTTTAGCTTGAAATTCTCTTCATGCCGCTTCCAAAGTGCCTCGGCCCTCAGTCCCAATGTGATGAATCCTGGAGCCTGGAGCCCCAGAGCCTGGGAGTGTCCCAGGGCATTCAGTGCACTACCGCTTCGCGCCCTTGGGCCGCGAAGGGGCCTACGGCATCCTGAAGCACCTCAAGGAGGCGCCTGTGTCCCGAAACCCGCAGAGTTTCTGAGACCACAGGGTGTTCCAGAGCGGCCTTGAATGCAGATGCAAGGGCAAGGATTTCGGGTTCCGACCGTCAGTCAAGGTTGAAAGCAATTGCCGGGTAGCTTAGCTTCTGCCACTCTGGTTAACTGGGACAGCGGGCACACCTTGCTGGCCTGGCTTTCAGGCACATCTAGTTCCGGGCTTTGGGCTTTGTGTCTCTCTCTCGGCACTTGGAAGACGACGACTCTGACTTTGGGTGCACTGAATCGTTCAGGTTTCCGGTTTCGGACAGACGGATGAAATTCTCGAAGTACCCTCCCGGACCCACTTAGCTGCCCAAAGAGGACGAGGGCCGCAACTTGCTGGCTGAGCTGGTCTGGTGGGCTCGCCGCAAGCGGACAGCCTTCCTAGGCCCGGCGTGTTTGAAGAGAGGCTGCTTAGATAGGCTTAGATGGATGAAACGACGAAGGATCCTACCGACAAGTGCATAGCGGACAAACGGAATGTGAACGGAAGGCCACAATGTGAAACGGAATGTGAACGGAAGGCCACAATGTGAAACAATTGCGTGGGGTCTGGAGATGTTGTCTTATCACAGGGTTTTCTCGGCACTGCAACGGCTGGTGGATTCTCTTGTATACATGCGAGGACCCTGTGGCCCAAGATAGTTAAGAGCGTCGTGCCAGAAGGCCAATGAGGCCGTGCACGAGGGCAGTTTGCAGCCATTGTGGCCTCAATGTCGGCCTACTTGGCGTCAATGGATTTGGCGTGATGCGCCGTCGCCATGAACGGCGCTGCCCGGGCCGCCGTGCCTCAGCCGTGAGGCCTCCCTTCCGTTCCTTGCTGCCCCGCGTAGATGTGGACAGAGACATTCGCCGGATGTCCTCACGGGAATTGGGGGAGAAGCTAACGGTGACGGGCAAAGAATTGGAGTCTTTGTTGAAGCTCGACAAGGAGATGGGCGAAGAAGCGATGAGGTGCGTCGTCGTAGCATGGGAGGTATACCCGGACTCGTACCTCTGTATGTTAGTTTGTGTTTCATCCATGTGTGCATGCCTGTGTGCATGTGCGCTAGCCGCTTGGTGGCGGCTTGTCTGGGAACGGCTGCCGGACGAGCACCCCCCGAGCCTTGCTGTGTTGTGTCGCGGGAGATATCGGCATTCTGGGAAATTCCTTGAATTGTGGAACTGCTCTGCGACAAGACCCGACTGGCAACAAAAATCACCGTGACAGTGTATGTAAGGTGTCATCATGTCATGAAGCTTCGGAAAGCCGGTCCTCACAGTGAGACTGTGCATGCAGGCAAGGAAGAGGACTGGCGTGCCTTGTCTGAAACTCCGTGTGCACTTATCATGGTCCTGGCGACGGAGAAGTGCTCGAAAGCACCTGACATAGAACAGAATGAAAACCCAGTCAAACCCCCATGCTTCCATCCCAATCGGAGCCAAAGATTTCTGGGCGTTTACGCCTGAATGTGAATACTTTGTAACCCCAGCTTGTCTGCTATGCGAACGAAGTTTTGGTCCTGCAGCTCGCAACTCTAGCCCGCAGATCAGGTCAAGATCATCGCGCTGCGATCGCCTCACGCTTGGCTGTTGCCGGCCACGGCCGCCTGACGAACCTTATCTTTCTTTTTTCGTTTCAACGTGAAAGACACTCGGAGTGCTTTTTGGAGTGTCCAAGCGAGTCCTGCGACGGAGTGCAGAGATCCTGCTCCCACACTGGCAGGTGTGAAGCACGTGTCGGCAGATGGAGCTCTTGAGGACCATTCGCATGATTTTGAGATGCCCGACTTCATCGCCGGTGAGGAGGTCCCCTTGAAGCAAGAGCCAGTTTTGTCACCGAGACTGGCACATGCAGGTTCGCCTGCGGCGCCTGGAGAAGCAACGACTGGCCGGTGACCTGGTGCGACCCACGAAATCCGCAACCTCACGGAGCACTGAGGCCAAGGGGCCACGGTGGATCTGTGTTTCCTAAGAGCCTTTCTTTGGCCAGGTGGTCGCCCAGCGGCTCACACAGCCGCAGAAGGCTCCCTGATTTCACAAGTCAGCCGCAGAAACCTTGGGGGACGTTCAGAGGTGATCGATGCTGCGGCCGAGCTGCGCAAGGCGAACACGCAGGCAGAAGGGGGAGGGAAAGCGAGCCAGCGGTTCTGTGCTTTTTCTGAGAGAGCTCGGAGCAACAAGCGAAGCTGCGAAGCTTTTCTGTTTTTTGACGATGCCTCTTAGGCTGAGCTCTGCCGCATTCAGCGGCGCCTTGCGGATGCCGAGCGCAGGCCGGGGCTGAGGGGCCTTGGGCAGCGGCAGAGCTAAGAGCCGAGCCCAGATCCGCCTCCTCGGACGCGAAAGCGGGCCTGGGACCGAAGCTGCTGCACGCGGCCCGGCCAAAGAGGGACCCCTGCTTTGTTTGGATTGCGCACTCGTAGACAAGACTTTCTTAACAATTCCGAGTTCCGCATCAATGCCCGACCTTTGACACAGCCCTTGGCCCAACTTGGCTTCTGGAAGAAACCCCTGGCCCGGCCTTGGCGAAGGTGAATAAGTGGGTAAAGGCCCAGGCCGAGGAGCAGCGGGAGAACTTGGCTGCAGGAAAGACTAAGGCCGGAACTGCAGGGGATTTGCGCAGAAGTGCGGCAGGTACTCGTAGGGGCGAGCTTTCTCAAAGAACTTATCTAGTGCTGGATTTCCTGTTGACCCTCTGCCGTGAATTGAGCTTGATGCGCGTGGGGGTTTCCAGGCTTTGGCATGTGCTTCTTGTTATCCTCGACAATCTGCAGGATGGCGAAGACAAGGACAAACTTGCCGCAGGCTGGGAGGGGTTTCGTGGGGCACGGGAGTGTCCAAGTGTCCTAGGATCCGGAGTTGCGCGTGCTTGGTTTCAACCCAGGCGGAGCATTGCAGGATTTAGGCTTCAGGGTGGAAAGTCTGACTTGCGGACCTGAGCTGCTACCACCTGCAACCGAAACGGCGGACCTGAAACCTCGACCGGCCAGGTGGGCCAGCTCCCTCCTACTCCTGGACGGGTAGCGGAGGAACATGCGGTGGCAATCCTGACTTCCTTGCTGCCGCGACTGGGTACGGACAATCACCAGAGGGATTCTACCGGTTACTTCGGACTATCATACAGAAGAGTCAGAAGAGATGTGGACCGTCGTGTTTGCGCACATGCGTCGTCAGCGGGGCAAAGGATGCCAAGGAAGCCCAGCCCAAGCAGCGCTCGGCACAACCAAGGCCAGCTCTTCCGATGTGGTGGCCCCTGGCTGTGATTCTTCGCTCTCCCACGACGGAGGATCGGGAGCTGTGACTCTTTGGAGCGGGAACCCCCCGTCCATGCGATGCGGGAAGCTAAAGCTGAAAAGGGGCGGCTCCTCGCTTCGAGGCAGCGTCCGCCAAGCATCGCCGGGGAGAACGGATGGCCAGCCTCTCAGGGTGCGCTACCCTTTTATGTGGAGGTGAGACATGGACCTTTGCTGCAGCTGTCAGGAATGTTGATGTTGGTCAGCCTTTGTTTTGGATTTTGTATCCAAAGCTGTCCCGGCCAATTTGTCCATAAACCTCTCGAGCTTAAGTACGCATGGAAAGAGTGCCAATTTTTGCCGCTGTCGTGGCCGCTGTAAGAGCAGTTCAAACAAACAGAGCGTGTGCGGTTTGTAGGTTGTGCTACTCTAGGTGGCCTCGCCACGGAAACCTTGGCAGCGGCTGCTTGGCTTCGCTCGAGCAAGCATTGCTGATCTTGGTAATTTGTACTGGCGCGAAAGAAGTTAACCTGCTCGAATGCAGTGTCTTCACTGGGCCTTGCGATGACACGGGCCAGAAACAAAAATGACGAGAACTTCTCTCACACGCATCGCTCACCTGTGACTCCAGGTCCAGGAGTCCATGCCCGAAGCTCCGGAAATCCCTGAGCAGCTCGACATGCATAAGATGCAATGTAGGTATCATGAGTTGAAGCAGGAACAGGAGTATGCTACTTGCCCGCTCTCTTTTGCTTCGGAAGATGGTAGGCCATTGCATGTTGCTTTTAAATCTACGACTGTCAGTTGGCTAATGCACGGCATCATCATTGACAGTGCTTTTCCGCTATTTGTTTTGGACTTGCGATTCAGCCTTCATGGACTGCATGGAGCAATTCTTCGCGGTTCGGCGAGGTACTTCAGAGTTAGCAGCGCGAGGTAGCCAGGCGATATAGCTGGCAAGTCCCTAAGGCCCCTTCCACGCCCTGAATTCCCAGGCCCTTGCATGAGCCGCTGCTGAACTGTCGCAGATGGGCCAAGCGTTCGGGAAACGGAGCCTTCGCTGGCAGCCAGATTTTTTGAAACAGGGGTCGGCAGGGTCAAGCACGGGTTTTGAAGTCGCTTCTGACACCAGCGGGTGACACGAGTGCGGGAGCCTTGACTCCTAGATTTTGTTCTCACTGATCGCCTAGCGCCTAGCAACGTCAAACTCAAGGTGCTGCCTGACGTTCCCAAACTGCTGAGAGCCGGTGCTCCAGCAGGGTCCAGGAACACCTTGGTGCCGGAGAGCAGCACTGCAAAAAGGCTTGGGATGTCCCTTCGTACAGCTCAAGACTGCATTCCGGTATAGTTGATGTGGGCTCTTTCCTAGAGCCCGCTAGTGGACAGAATTCACTTCGGTGGAGAGAGATTTTCTGCTCGGCGCGGCCCGTCATGTGCCTCGAGCACCTCGGGCTTTGTGCGGGAAGCCCGTCACCGGAACGACCGCAGCTGTACAGAAAGCACAGGGTGGTGACTAAGGTGGAACTTCTGCCGTGTCGACGCAATGCCTTGGAACCACATTGGACATGAGGCTCCAGCTGTGCTCTAACTAAGTGATCACCTTGTGCTCGTTACGGCACTTGTCCTGTACATGATGGGGGTGGTAGCCTGCACGCCCAAGATGAGCAGCTCACCCCCGCGAGTGCCGCTTGCCTGAACAGTCAACAAGCTTGCAGAGTCTTGTGCACACATGCTGGTATAGTGTGGCTCGTTAGTCCAGCTATTCTCGTCCTGCGTTGGAAAGGCTCGCAGATAGATTGGAGCTAGCTTGAAACAAGCAGCATCACAACGAGGACCATCCAGGCTCCAGTGTGAGACCTTGACCAGCTCCACACAGCCCAACTGAACTAAACTCCACAGCACCCCTGAGCCTGGCTGAGCCTGGCTGAGCCTGGCGCCTCGGAGCTTGAACGTCTCAGAAACTACTCGTATCTGTTGCGCTCGTGGACAAGAACACAAAACTGAGCTACCCACATCGAGACCCGCTGGTGCTCTGGCAGGAGCCGAAGGCGACCCATTTAGTCACACTTAGGGTTGACAGCGACGAAACACAGCAGGAACGGAAGTCAGCACTCTCAATCAATAGCTGTGCTCTCCAGCTGCCATGGCAACCGGCTCCTTCATCGACAGGCGGGAAATCCGATAGGCGTTCCTCATCGTCTTCCTTGAGTGCGCCACTTCTCAACTTTAGCCATTTCGCGCCAGGTTTCTGAAGGAAGAGGCAGGGAGTCATTCTTGGCTGATGCATGGTTTCGAGATCACCAGATTGGTGCAGGACGCCGGAGCGGAAGCCGCCGACGAGGCCTGCGGTTGCTCTTCTGGGCATCATCATGCCTGTCTGCTTGAACAACCAGTACTGCGTGAGCGAGCCCAAAGGGCGGAATAGCCCGTCAGCCCAGGGGTTTCAATCCTCGCTTGGGTTCAGGAGATGCTCCCCCACGAGGTCGAGGCCTCACGTTGGGTGTGTGCTTTGGTGCCGGGTTGCTGGACGCTTCACGCCCCCAGGAGTTGGAGGAGCCGGAGGCGGAGGCGGAGGAGGGCGAAGGCGATTTCGCAAACCCACACGTTCGTTCAAGCTTACCTGTTGGTGTTACGTGCAGGTGATGCTGAATGGGAGGAGGAGCAAGAAAAAGAGCTCGCAACCTGTTTTGATTCCCGGTGTAGCAAATGCTATGATTCTGACTTTCGCAAAGAGGGTTTTGGAGAGGGGCCGGGGATGTATGTCATTGACGAGCACATGGGCGTTGGAGTCAAGGGAGTAAGCATCCGGCCCCGAATTGGAGCCAGGCGCCTCGCTCGAATTGGAATCTTGAAGGCAGACATATCGTGGCCATGCCTCCCTGTTCAAGTCGCAGATCCTGACATGAAAGTACACTGCCATGAGGTGCACTCTCGTTCGGGCATTGTCACTCTGTCCAACAGCTCAACACAACACAGCATCTCCCACCTAATGCCGTGACGATGTGCACTGTCGCACACCTTCGCAGCATCAGTCAGGAGCTGGAGCTACCTGCGGAGGAACAGCCTGCGGAGGAACAGCCTGCGGAGGCTTCGACAAGCATTCGGTCAGCAGATGTCGCCAGCGAGCAGCGAGCGAGAGAAGACTTGGCAAGGTAGCGAGAAGTGTGGAAGCTAGTAGAGCCCAACAATTCCCGGTCACCAGACCGAACAGATCTAGTCTTTGGGACTGGCTGTTTGTAACGATGCAGCCAAAGGCGTTGGCGATACACGTGGCATCTTCACGTACACACACACACACACACTCACATATTGCATAGAGTCGCATGGTGTCCAGTTGCCACAACGTGTGATGACCTGTCCGTTTTTGCGGGGCCTGAGCAGAGAAGTCGACTGGCTCTAGATTGCGAAGCTGTGATCCCCCAAGCCTGAACCTACCGCCTCGGAGGAGGAGGACCCTGAACTGGATGCGAAGTTCCAGGCTGGGCTTTCTGATGGAAGACGAGTTGATTAAGGATCCGACGGTCCAGTGACAAGTTGATGTCGCGATGGAATCATGGCCACAGCGCTGTGCTGTCTTGGCTAGGCCGCCCTAGTTCACGAAGCCTCGAAGCGTCGGCCTCTCGTCCCTTTCGCAGCAGAGCCCCGTCGCTCAGGGCCTCCTGGAGACGCTCCAGGCGGAAGAGGACCGGCCAGAGAGCAAGAGAAGAGCCGGGGCGACAGCCATGATAATCCAGTCTTCTTGAAAACGCAGAAAGCCAGGCATCCTGCGTTCTTGAGAGGCCTCTTGCAGTTTTGGTGCATTCACGGCAGGACGAGGCGGCCGAAGAGGCGGCCGTGCAGGCCGCGACCGCTACCCTGCGAAGCGAGAGAGTTTAGTTCTCCGCGCGATTCCAGAAGAGAGTTTTGTTCCACAGAGCGCAGCGAGCAGCAGTTGCTGGCTTCGGGGCCGCCGCCAGAACTCCCAAACACGTTTTTCACTGAAGGAGCCGTCGAAGCCCTCACGCCCGCCGCAGGCCATCGAAGACCACGGGTTGCAGCTTTGGGTTTTGGGGCAGCTGGCACTGCGATGTGGGAATTCAGGGCTGATCGTTGCATGAAAGCACCGTGTGAGTTTGAACCATGCATCCCGCGCAACTCAACCTTCGGCATGACAGCACGAAACTAGCCTAATTACCAATTCGCATTGAGTGATGCAGACGATCTATGTATGCCTGTCAGGTTGCGCCCTGGCATCAGCAGAAACCCATCGGAGGCTTGGGACTTCTAGCTCTCCTGTCTTTGTCTTGCAGGATGTCTAAGTCTTGCAAGATTTCTTCCCCATACAGGTTCAGGCGTGAGGGATGAAACCAGAGCGAGCACACTGCCTCCGTGACTCCAGAAGGGGGCGACATCCATGGAAGGCTTCACAAAGCCTCGGGAGCCGCGAGGACCTCCGCCCCCGGACGTGGTTCCGTCCCTGGAGGGAAGTGGGATGCGTTAGGCCGAGGTCTCTGCCGTCTCTGCTTTCTGAATCGAAGCCCTCAGCCCTCAGTCGGTGTGTGGATCATGTATCCTAGGTCCTAGGCTTTAGCAAGTTCCCCTTGTGACACCTCTCCCATTGAGGGTTCGAGGGGTCTTCGAAGGCTCGAGACTTTAGCTCTCGGCTAAGGCCCGTGCCTCGAAGCGGCGGACTCTGGATCTGCGAGAAGGGCGTGGGCCGCGGATCTCCGAATATCACCGCATGTCACCGCTCTCCATAGGCTTCGTTTGAGATCCGTGCTGCTTTGCAGGCTGTTAAGGTTCCCAGGGCTCTTCTCCTCCATCTCTCTCCAGCCTCGAGGCCATTCCCAAAGTGGGCCAGCATTCCGGGTGTGACCAAGCAGGCACGGGCGCCTGCAGACATCCTCTACAGGAGCAGGGGCCTGTCGGTGTGGAGTTCTTTGATCGTTGATGTCAGCGGGCTCTGTGTTTCGGCCTTTTTCCATGAGGCAGAGGCTAATCTGCATTCTTGTCGCTGGACCAAGAAGCAAACCTCACAAGATCGAGGACGTCCCTTAGTCACGAGCTGTTGATCTCTGGGCTTTCTGCAGCAGCGGGCCTGCCCCAGGCCTGGAACGTCATGCCTCCTCCACCACCAGCGAGGCCCCCCCCTTCGCCGCCGCAATCTTCTGATTCCGAACGCACCTCACGGGTTGAGCGCGCAGTGCTTCGGCTTTTCTGATTGGTCTCACCTTGATCGATCGAGATGGCAGGCCGCCGACTCCTGCGAGCCTGCAGGGTGCGGAGGCGCGGCTCACGGCGCGCAGAGCAGAGCCGAAAACACGCAGTGACAGCAGCAGAAGTTGCAGCAGCACATAGCAGCCTCTTTCGTCGTTTTCTGTTTGAAGCACTGGCTGCAGGTTGCGCCGGGCGCGAAGGTGGTGCCTCCACGAGAGCCAGGCTTTCGTGAAGTCTCCAGCAACTCTCGTCGCCATTCTTTGGGGCCATGTCCAGGCGGCGAAGCTGCACAGCTCTCAGCTGCACTGAGCTGTGAGTCTCTGCCTAGACTCGAGTCACGACCACGAAGCTGGGCCCCACACCTTGAGACAGCTTCGGCTGTAGCTCCCACTTAGGCCAGTGCCATCCGAATCGAGCTTGGAGAGCATGACCCACAGGTATACCACTCCGCCCCCCCGATTCGCTAACAGACTGCGGTGCCCCGCGTCGTGCAGGGCACATGAGAAGTAACCCCAAAACTGGTGCATGGACCTGAGGCAGCTTCCGCGAGCAGCGTGGGGCCGCGATCCCGTCGCAGTTACGTGCTAAATAAGAAGGGTAAGCCAGTCTCTAGACCTCGACTGCCGAACACTGTCGCATCCTGCAGTTCAGCAGCCCAGCAAAGCTAGAGTGTGCACCCTGCACATGAGTGTTTTACGAACGTATCTTCGTGCATAACACTGCAACTTGGGCCACGCCAGGAGGCCGCCCAAAGGAGCACCTCCGCCCGGGCTGTTCCAACCTCAGAACGGTGACGGTGAACATCTGACTTTGGCACGAAGCCACAAAAGGGACTGCGGCTCCAGGCACTTGTGTTTTTTTGTTTTCAGTTTGCAGACTCTGAGGGCTTGCGAGAAAATCAGGCGGGAGCAGAAAGGCGACGGTCGCGTGGTGCCTGCGCGGAAGCAGAAGGAGACCCCAGGCAGCTCGGAAGCGGTTGAACTATGCCCCATGGCCAAAGCTCCTGGTGCATGGCTGCACTTGCAGCCTGAGAAGAATTGCTGCTCCTGCGTCCCCCCTTGCACAGCCCTTCCACGCCACGAGCTGTGCATGGCCAGGTCCTGCCGAGCGATCAGCCAACGCCTCAGCCGCTCTGGAGAAGGCAAAGGACCTCTTCTCCAAAGGCCTGCTGCGCATTTTGAAATGGGATTCTGTTGCCGAGCATTCGGGCAATGTGAAGGCTAAGGAATTCTGCGGGGGATGGGTGTGACTACTGGCCATGTGAATGTGACGATTAGGAAGATTCCCACCTCAGGGTGAAAGATCCTGACGACATTCTATGCACTCTACATTGCAATTATAGTAGTTTGCATGTGGCCTTCTGGACTCCGTGGCAGGCGTACACTGTAGCATATGCTGGCTGAGGCAGTCTAAGCCTGTGTATCTTATGTTGCGCGCTAGGCAAGAAAAACGGCGACCAGGCGCGTGGCACGGTGGGTTTGAGGACGTTGACAGCTTCAGGCCCTCAGGACCAGGCTGTGGGTTTGAGAGATGCTGCAGTCCTCCAACGGCCTGGATCCCAGTGCTGGCATGTTTCTGGAGCTTCTCAACCCCCGCACTCATACGAGTTCCTCGGACCTGCCGCTCTTTTCGGCTCGGTGCCACGACCTGCTGCCGGCTCGCGGGAGGTGCACTTGGTTCATTTGATATCCACTTGTGGCCACAAGGTCGAATAGCCTTGGCAAGTGCAGTGTGGAGTGTGGACGACAATCATGGAGCATGGCATTGGAGACTTCCACAAGAAGAAGCAACCACAAAGCTCGAAACAGTTTGCGGATGCAAAGCTTCTGAAGGTGCAAGGAGCTCCGGTTCGTGGAGCAAACTGCTTCTCGGCTCAACGGGGAGCAATGGTTCTCAACTGATTTCGGTCTCACGGCAGATTTACGGGCGGTGCAGGAACTTGTGTTGAATCTTAGCCGTGATGCCGTCTCAGATGAGACTTTGGGGAGACTTCAGATGCCCCTTTCTTTGTGGTGAGATTACAGACGTTCTTGTGCTTATATCGGCCTGGAAGAGCAGATGCACGACTGGCGTGTAACACCAGACGAGCATCCCAAAAGCGATTTGAGCACGCATTGATTTGGCCCTGGGTCGAGCAAAGGCCTGAAAGCCCTGGAGTAAAGCTCCGGGGCCAGGCGAGGTGCGCCCCCCCCGGCGCTGGGTTGTTTCCTTTGCAGTGTCAGCTCGAGGTTTTGTCTTCGCATCCGTGGAAGAGGTATCACCATGTCTTGGACGACTCCATGGTTCCGGGATGACGAGAAGCAGCCTCCTCGGCCTCCTCGGTCCTTGGCTCTTGACTCCGAGAAGTGTCGCTCTTTTGGCCAGGCCCTTCCTGCAGCGCACGGACACGATGTCCCTGGACATCATCCGGCCCAAGGATATTCCACGTGGACAGGCCAGGTTGAGCGGCTTTGGCAAGCTTCAGAATATGGGGACTGAAACTCTAGATCCTGCCTTACACCCCGCCTTGAAATTCCCTTTCTACTTCATTCCGGCATGACACAGCAACGCATACCCGACGTCTTGCGCTACAGGTCATGTTCCCCAAGGATTATGACAAGTCGCTCATCACGGAGGCATTGGGAATTGTTGTCCAGACTGAAGAGCGTGAGCAGCCGCCGCACCTGATTCAAGCCTGCTAAGCTCCAGTTTTTTCTTGAAACATCCATCCACCCGCAATGACCAGACTCTAGGAATACCGACCACTCCTCGCTTGACATGGTGTTCTGTTCGTTTTCATCGTTGGGCAGTGTGGTTTTCAGATCCGAGCATTGGCGTCCCTGTTGAAGCCATGCATCTCCGTACTGCTTCATAATCTGCCGCGTCATGACGTGATGTAACATCTAGTATCATCTAGTAATGTAGTATCTGGTCCAGAAGAACTGAACCAGCACTTGCTCTCCGTGTGTTGTCGACGGCCAAGTCAAAGACATCTCGTCCCGAAGTTTTCTGGCGGGCTGCAGTTGCAAAAGCTGGAACTGCAGAGACGGATGGGGCACCCACAGCTCTACTCTTTACGCCTGTGCGCCGGGGTTCACACCCTCTGCGATAGCTGAAGGACCATATCCTACTCTCCCGTGCTTGTGCCTGCATGCGCTTGGCCTTTGGCTGGTTGGTTTGCCTGGTGGTGTAAGCACCGAGCAGAGTCCTCGGACCATGTATTCCCGAGAGGATGCAGCTTGTGTGATGGCTAGTCGGGCTGGTCTCGGTTGGTGTCAGTTTTGTAGCATGCTCTCAGCCTTCTCTCCGGCGATCTAGCGTGAAGCCGTGTGACCTTCTGTTCCTTCGACTCTTTCGGCTGGCGCACGTGGTCAGGACATTCATCGGTGTCAGCCGCATTATGAACATCTCAACTACCTGAACAAGCCGGACATGAGCGCCGGATTCTTGGAACTAAAGACGGCCTGGTCGTCGGCTGCCCGAACTTCATCTCTCGCCAGGCCCAAAACTGAATCTCAAACGAGCCGGCCGCACTTTGCTCTAGTCTGGCAGGGCTTGTGTTGCTGTCAATGATGGTGGCAGGGGCAATAGGGCCCATGTGGCAGCTTATGAAACCATGATTTCTTGAGTTCGGGTGACATGTGGGCACTTCGACCCGCTCTCTGATGAGGTCGGCTGCACGGACCCCGTGCATGTCGGGGGCAAGGCCCGTTCGTACTATGCCCGGGGCTCTGGCTTTGCTGTTGGCAGCGCTCCAATCATCAATTTCGGTTCTGTGCATCTTGCAAGGGCATTCACTTAGTTATCTTCTGCACGGAGCCTGAAGTCCGAGGCGCCTATGGATCGGCGCCCGCGAGATCTGTCTCTCACGACGGTGCGCAAATTTCGGATCCGCCTGCCCTTGGGGTTCGCAAGCCTAGCGCTCCTCGGATCTTCTTGACCTGACCACTTCCGCCCAAAACGGTAGAAATTATCAGTCGGAAAAGTACAGGGCCTTGGGTCTTGCGACTGGTCAGGCGGATATCGAGCTGGCGATCCCCCGAGGGGGCCAACACAAGGGCTCCCGCCGGATTCCCGTTTTGGCGACATCAAGCTTGGACTTGCATCGAGTTTCGTGTTGCAACAGCTGCCAAGCCCCGCTGCAGTAGGTTTCAAGCGCGTGGTCTTGTTGCAGTCATGTGGCAGTGAAGAGTTGAAGCGGTCTTTTCTGGCATTCGACGGTCTATTCGGTGCACCACGTCTCCCACTTTGGGTTGGAAGACCCCGGTAGCCCCTTCATGTGATGTCAATGCCAAGCTTCAGCCTCCAAGGCCATACGGACCCTGTTTGCCCCAGATATGAGATGCCGTCCTCCTATCAGCCGGGTCCCCGGACGACTCTGGAGCCCATGAGCTTCTGGGTATGTGCTTTGGGCTTCTGTTTGGGTTCTATAGATGTAAACCTTTGCAGCTACGGTGAGTGCCACGAGCTGTTGTGCTTTGGGTTACTCTTGTCGAACTGGCTTGCTGCTGCATGGCGGGGAAAGCAGATAAAGTGCAGCCTGTTGGGCTCTGCAATTCTGTCGTGCACCTGCTGCAAACATTCAGCCAAGTCAGCCTGGCTTCTCGATTGCTTGGCCAGGGCCCCCGTTCCTGAACCGCGGTGGAACGGTCCTGTGCTCGGGAAAGGTTGCTTCGGGGCCATGGCGCAAAGCTTCAGATCTAGACAGTGGATTGGGATGAAGCCACAAGTATCGCTGAATGTAACGCAGTATGCCAAGCTTCAGTTCCGTGAGCATTGCCTGGTCGTGTGCTCCGGAAAGCACTTAGGCCGGCATGCCACAGACAACTCCGACATCGAGAAGAGCCATCCTCGGGTGTGCCGCCCCGTATTTCGTCGCAGAATGCCCTCTCGTCTCTGGACGTTGTGTTGTCTTGTATGTTGGAGTGCGGTTGCCGCAGCACGTGCTGCTGCGTGGTTTCGACTTCTTCAATGACTCACGTAGGTGCTTTGCGTCGCATGTGGGGTGCCGGTTCAAGGAGTTCTCAGTGTAGTCCGGATATTCAGCGATGAGGGGATTGAGTGCACTTTGCAAATATCTCTGGTCCTGCTCACGACACGCAACCTCAAGCTTTGATGCAGGTTCTTCATCCTGATAGAAATTACGTGCGTGACCCAAACGAGGCCAGTTGAGTGCGTGGTCAAAGACAGTTCGTTGCTTTCCCTCTCTGCTGTCCAGTGCTTGCATAAACTGGTCGACACTGACAGCACCCTATCTATTGCATTCCGCCAGAGGTCGTCATAGCTGATTACGGAACTGTTTCTGCCTTTGCCATGACTGAGCTCAGGGCCGCGACATTGAGTACACAACTCCAAACTATGCCGGGTGCTCCAGGAGAAGCGCCACAGTAGGTAGGCGAAGTGATGGGTACAAGGATCAAGTTTGGCTCTGGCACAGCAGCCAAAACTGGCAACTCGAAGCTTCGAAAGCCTCACCAAGGCAGAGAAGCTGAACGCCCTCCGAGCACGGGACCGTTCGAGGCTTAGAGCTTCGCCGGCTCGTCGCACGGCGGGGCCCGATCTCCAGATGGAGCGACCACCGGCACGAACCGGAAATGACGGCCTGTTTGACTGAAGAGCTTCAAGGCACGAGAGCAGCTGCGCATTGCTCTGGTCGGAGTGCAGGGAGCGCTTAACATGCTTCGGCAAGATTTGGCAGCACAGAGTCATGTCTTCGACTGTGCCGAGGTCCAGACTTCTCCCTCAACGTACAGGACTGTTTTCGGTGTAAGATAGACTGTTGTACACCTGGGACCTTCATGAGGATCCCTGGTACGAGAATGCAGCTGGTACAATTACAGGCGTTTAGGGGCAGGGATGCGGTCTTTCAGCCGAATGCTCTGGAGGACATCCTGGGTACCAAGCCGGCAAGGCCCCGATGTACGGACCCGTTGGATCCGAGTTACAAGGCGGGGCAATGCCTCGATGTAGCCCAAACCTGGTATCTGCTCAAGAACGGGCTCACGCGCAAACACTCACATGCACTGCCAGAGACGGAGGTCCCAACCAGTGCGACAACTTCGCTCCACGCGAAGTACGCAGAGGATTGCAGAGTTCTGCATGTTGAGTCATGAGTTATACAAAGGGCATTCGCCCCTGGCCCACGGTCACTTCAACTGCTGTGTGCACTCAAAATGCTGCTAGTGGCTCGTAACTTGAAGAGTCTCAGAGGGGTGCCGGGCTCGCTGCACTCAGGAGAAGGGCCTCGGCATAGAGCTGCCCAAGCTGCAGGCGAGCTGTGTTGACTCCCACAGGGAAAGTCAAGGGGAAACACTGGGGAAGGCGACGCTAGGTACATGATCATGACTGCATATGGATGTCAGTGGAACCACTCCATGTCCCGCTAAGAACCCATGAAGCACCTGCAAAATCGTCGCAAGCACAACTTAAGTCCGGCGAGCCGAAGCACGACAACATCTCGCGGTATCTACATCCCAGGTTCAAGAGTTTCAATCGCGTTGCAAGCTTCCATGGCTACAATTTGGGGTCCAGCCAACGCTTTACGGCCCACTGAAGCCTGAAGCCTAACGAAAGCGGAGCAATCCATGCGATCCATCCAAGATGTGAGCACAACGACCAGCAGCACAAAACGAGATAATCGGGCTGCTGCGAGCAAAATTGCACGGCAGCGAGGGATTCGGCAAAGCAACCGAGGCTTGAGACGCTAGAGCCATTTTTAAACTTTTGTATTGCGAGGCCAGGGGGCAGAGGCTCGGCCGAGGGTGGGGCCGTACGCTTGCAGAGCCCCGTAAGGTCAGGGAGGTCGGCTACGCGGGGCCCTTGGAGAGCTGTGCTGTGGCCCTGTGGCAGGAGGGTTGACATGAGACACCTAAAGGACTTAATGCAGATGTGCCTTTGCCAGGTCGAGGGCTCGAAGTCCAAGCAGCTGCATTGGGACAACGGCGAGCCGCATCTGAGCCTCCTCCGCGAGGACCCTCATTGCTCGCCCTGCAGAGAGTCATGCGACGAGTTGCAATCTTTGCTCTGCATAGCTCTGGATCTCCGATTCTACAGCCCTTTCGGTGCATCAAAGCGGGCAGACGAGGTTAAGAGGAAGCAGCAATGGCTGTCGCGCAACTGCGGACCGTGGCGTTCTGCTTGGTTTGCTTGCCGGTTCATTCCGCGTGGCTGGCTGAATACGATCACAAAGGATTTGTGTCTCCATTAGGTTCTTTGCCCACGCAAGCGATTGCCGAGTTGCGAAGTCTGGTGGACAAGCTGGAAGCATCTGGCGAAGTTTTGTCCGAACAGAACAATGTGACGCTCAACCCTCACCTGAGACACCAGGAAATCATGGATGCGGTGACGGATCCGGGTGTTTTAGAGGCGATTCAGAAAGTCGTTGGCCCCGATGTCCTCCTCCTTGGTACTGCGCTTTTTGCAAAGTATCCCAAGGCCGCGCAGGGCGTAAACCAGCCGACTTGCCTCACAGTAATAGGAACACATCAGGACCGACAGTATTGGGGGTTGGAGCCAGATTCTGCTCCTGTTGCCAGTGTGTGGATCGCGATAGACAATGCCACCAAAGAAAATGGCGCCATGCAGATGTTTCCTTCCACACATCTAACATTGCTGCCTCACGTTCAGCACTATGACGATTGTTCAGCTCTTTTCGATGCTCAGAGTATCGTCCCGGAAAGTCTGCCAGCAGAAAGTCAGTTCCTCGAGCTGACTGCTGGCCAGCAACTCTCGGCGAACGTTAGAAATTATTTGGTTCTTGATGTAGGCTCGAGCAATTGAAGATCTGTTTTCTGCTTAGTCAAAACAAGACCGCAACAGATCCGAAGGTATGCTATGTTCGATAGCCGCACCGCTCATCGGTCCGGACGCAACATCAGCCCCGCGCGCCGAATCGGCTTGACCATGATTTACGCTTCAGCTGACATTGTCCTGAAAGAGATGACCTACGAGCGGGAGATTGAGGACTGGCGTATACTTATGCCGATTCTGTGCAACGGACATCCGTGCACGGAAACTCCACGCGGTGAGCTCTGACTAATTATAATTAGTATCAGAATGTGCAGATTCAGGTTTTGCTATCAGGGGGAAGAAGCTCCGGTGCGTAGAGCTGCTTGCGTTTGGGGGAATACCTGCTTCTTCCGAGCCCCAAGCGCAGGGCCCCTTGAGCTTCCGGGGGGTTTCCTTCCGTGCTCTCCACTGCCCCATCGGCGTCACTGCCAGCGCAAAAAGACCGTGCGATCCGTGCAGGTGTTTGTGTCGTGTTGAGGCCTGCAGCTTGTAGACTTTGGAACAGCCTGTGCTCGAAAGCATCAAAACCTATTATCGGAAGAAGATCTTTTTTGCTTTTGTGCCCAATCATAAGCACAGTAGAAGGTTGGAGGAGCATGAGATTGGTGTGTTTGCCTGCATTGGGCATATGTCGGTCTCACTGCTCCGGCGTTCCGTCTTCATGCACGTTCCATCCAACGTCAGATTTGGAGCCCCTGAACTTCTATGGCTCTCGTCTAGAGCTGCCCCTTTGCAATAAAGCATGATGGGTCGAGGTTGGTTCTTGGCAGCCCTTCTTCCGTTCATACAGGACGAAGATAAAGAAATCAATGGAACAACATTATAAATACACAGAGAGAGAGCTGCTAGTTTGCCATCCTTGTACTGCAGATCAGTGGTTTCCCATTTCCATTGCGCTCCGACGCAGGACATCGCCGGTGCTTTGCCGCAGCGCTGGGTCTGGCATCCTAGAGCTTGAAGGGTCTCAGGAGTTGAGTCGTCCGGCGGGTTGCCGTGTTTCACTTAGCATTGGCCATGGTCCTTTTGAAGTTAACGGTGGCCGGCCTCGAGAGGTTGGAACCATCCCTGCGAACATCTACGACGCGCCGGAGATGAGGCAGGGCAGGGAGTAGCGGCAGGGCGGCAGCATGCGGCGCGAGCGTTCTCTCCGCCTCTCAGCCCTTCGAGGCCGATGATCACGCACCACGACCCGCATGACATCCCAGGAGCCCAGGCCGCCATCGGGGAGCTTTGGGCCTCTCTGTTTTTTGGTCGCCTGTCTGAGCAGGTCGGCACGCTCAAGAAGGGCATTGAGGGCAGCCGGCGCAGCGGAGTCCTCAGCTGCAGAGTTGGCTGCTGCTTTGCTCGTTTCTCTACCTTCTCCCAGCCGCCAAATCTCCGCCGCAAGGAGTGCAAGCCTGTCCCCAGGCGTGAACCCGCTGAACCCGCGCTACCCCATGCTCGACGGCAACGCGCGGCCGCAGCCGCTGCCCACCTTCGAGGCCGCAGACTTTTTTGCAGGGCCTACAGAATCTGAGATCATGTTCGAACTGGAGCGTGGCCGTGCTTCTGTCCACGAGCCTTACGATGTGGCTTACGATGTAGATTTCAGTCTGGGACGAAGACGTCAGCACGGAAAGGAATTGCAACCAAAAGCAGCCAGGGTCTGCACTGTATTGCCTAGATCTGAAGAGATCCTAGGCCTGAAGGCAATACCAGATTTCGTGTGGAGTGCAAGCTGATGATCCAGATGCTGGAATCATGGAACGTGTCGACGAACCACGGCCAGTTATCCCATTGAGCGGCCCAGACTTCGCAGGCGCAGAGGCATCCCATGCTGCGCAGCCAGCGCGGCGCCACCAGCATGCACTCGGCTCAGACTTCTTTCGGATGGGACGATAGGGGCTTATCCTTCCGTCAGGCATTCAGTCCGTCCATGACTCTCCTACAGTCAATGACGTTTCCCTGCATGCGTGCCTTCCGTCAGAAGCACGCCCTAAGCGGTCGAGGTGACTGACTCCGCACTTTGGCCAAAGCTGCGAAACTCTTGGAAAAGCAAAGTTCGACACGCCCGGAAGTATTTGGGTAAGAAGGATCTTCCTGTGATTCCCACTTCCCTCCGAAGCCGTTTTTATTTCCTTCGAGTTGAAGCCCTGCAAGGCCGAATCTGCGGGGCTCGAGATCGCCGGGGGCCCCTGCAACTCCCTGAAGACCCCGCAATTCCGGACTTCGGGGTGCCCGGGTTCTTTTTGTGGAGGCCTTCCGGGAAGGGGTTGTCCAGTCCTGTGCATGCGATGCCGTTCATGTCTTGCAAATCGACAGCTTTGGGCGGCGAGACGAAGGTTGATGCCTGCTGGCAAGCGCACCTACACCGTGCCCGAGGAATTCGCAGAGTGCCTCGGCTTGGCTTCAAGAAAAAGGGCAAGAGTTTAAAAGCCTGGAGTTGCAAGCTTCCACAGCGAATGCCGCAAGCCACCTTAATGCTTTCAAACACCAATGTGCCCCCCCCCCCCCCCGCAAGACTCCGAGTCCGGCGTTCCATGCAAGGATGTTGTTTGCTCTAGCCTTCTTGCCAGCGTCAATGCTGGATGATTGCATGCTTCCATGGCACTTTGCAGAAGTTGGCATCAGTGCCATGGGACTAATGTCCTGGATTTTTTGCTCTTAGGATCGAAGGAATCTAGTGATCTGGTTACCCTGAGCGGCAGCTTTAACTTGGCTGGCATGGCGTCGCCCAGGTCTGTCGCGCTACAGCGCGAGGCGTCAGGGATCCCAAGATATCGTTGGCTGGTTCATCCGTGCTGCCAAAAAAGCGATGGCTTGTCGAAGTTGCCGTGCCGTGGAATCTCGAAAGCTACGTTGGCTTAAGTCCTCAAGGTGAGTGTAAACAATCAGTGCATTTGCTGGTAATTCACAGGTGGCATGCTCGTGTCACCTGCCCGTCTCCCCGAGAGCTCAGCTAGCAGCCGATGCGAAAGCACAACGACCAAGACTATTTCAGAGGTTAGCTGCCACCAGTGATGCGAGCGGTATCGAGCAGGGGTGTCCTGTCGTCGTCTTAACCGTAAGCGTCGTTTTTGTTCTTCCGCCGCTGCTACTCTGACAGCCGCGACTGCTGAAACTGCTGTTCACGACCCCGCAATTTGTCCTGGTCCCCGCCCCGAGTTCTTCTTGTTCAGCGGTTCACAATAGTTAGCTACGTGATCAGGCGAAACATGGTCGTTCGTCGATTCACAGCAAGATTCGCATCCAGAAAACAGATCAAGGCAGGGACGAGCTTTTGCTTTGAAATGCCTCGGACTAAGGTTGGCCTATGCCCTGCCGGAAGGAAGCCAAAGGCCGGCAAAGACGTTTTCGATTCGTTTTGCCTTTGAGGCTCTGTATGCCAGCGAAGATTTCAAACGCATATGCTGGCTGCACGAAGCGGGCAGGCTTCCCGAGATGCAGGAGCAGAGGAGCCAAGGAAGCCAAGGAAGCCAAAGGCGAGGAAGTGTTCCGGGGGGGGGGGGAGGCTCATTGCGTATTGGAGAAGTTTCTGTGCAAACGCACGATGGACGCACCAGACAGGCCGTCTGCTCGGCTGGCGCAGGTGGGTTTTAGATGCCCGCATGCTGTACAGCTTTTACAGCGCGGTGTGGGTTGCACCATCTGATCCAACCATGTGTTCCATGCTGCTTCAGTTGTGAGATGGCTTCAACTGAAGCCTGTCCAAGAATCTTCTGTCAATAGCGAATAGATACGCGTGCGTCTATGCAGGTAGACATGATACAGCCGGTGCCAGAGCCTTAAGTGCTTTGATGGGGTTCAAACACAAGCTGCTCTCGTTGACGGCTGTCATACTTGGTTTCCTTGATTTTCACCAACAGGACCCTTGCGTATTTTGGCCTTTAGTACACCCAGCTGACGACGGACTGCCGGCACCCAATGCCTGTAGACCTTCTTCCCGCTAACTGCGAATTCGGAGTCCTAAACCATGAACTCCAAATTCCACTTTGGGTGTCACACTGTCATCCCTGAACATGGCTCGGTAGATCGGGTTGACAACGCAATGTCGTCTTGCGGATACAGTAGTTGCAAGTCCCGGCATGTCCATGTGTCGACGACCCCCACAATCACAACGACATCAACATCGTCGAGGACAGAACTGCCCTGCAAGATCGACGCAGCTCTAACAAGTTGTGGCCTGCGTTCTTGCAAACTGATGTCTCGGTTCACATTCAACAGCTTTTGCCGCTGCCAATTTGGATCGTAGGTTCGACTCGCATGTTCTGCCTGGGTCAGAGGATCTGTGAAGATAGCCATGCGATCTTACGTCGAGGTGCCCACGGTCTTTGTCATCTACATCATCGAAGAAGTCGCTGGTGGTCCAGAGTGTAGATCCGATTGATGACGGCTTGGTCATACACGTTCGACAGGAGAGAGACCAGATTGAGTCGGCGTTGGATGGAGAAGTGGAACTCTACACGCCTGGTCATTGCATCGACAACGTTCTGATCGTAATGAATTTCAAAGACCTCCACAACTACGAGGACCTGGACAAGTACAAGGAGCGCCCCGATCAAGGAGATGAAATGTTGAATCAACGATTCTGTTTCCTCCTTTTGCCAGAACTCTTTCTGTGGATCATGAGCAACATGATCCGCATTACAATGGCCTGCTACCTGTTCAAGGTTGCCGCAGGCAAAGGCAAGAAGGAAGGCAATGAGGTTTGCACTGACGTCAACGAGTTTTTGCTCTTGTGTGGCTTTCAGCTCTTCTGTATGCAGAGGGCAGTGGAGGTTGCGAACGTTGCTTTCACAATGTCGTACTTCAGGCATGTTTCTTCCACTGCGCCTCGTTCCAGCATGTATGCTAGCAAACATGGTCACTGCCAAGCCATAGTCATCCTGGTGTTCAAACTTGTTGTGGAGATTGGGATAGGAGTCAGTGCAGCATACTTCGTGCTCATGTCTGAGAAGAACGAGGACGTCATCCTGAATTGCCTTGCAGCAGAGTTCGTGAGTGAGATCGACGAGTTAATGGGCATGTTTTCGTCCGAGGTTGCAAAGAACCTCATCAAAGAGGCTCCACGAATGCCTCTCTTTGCGCCAGCCACAGACTCGACGGAAGGCGTCAAAGCAGTTCGTGATTCACGTGTACGGGTCATGAGTCGTTCTACTTGGTGTTGTCGTATTTGCTACAAATTCTCGCTTCCATTTGTGGCATTCTGCGCTGTTTTGCATTTTCCTCTGAAGTGGAAGAACTACTGCTAGTCACCTTGATGACGACCGGGAAAGTCATGTGGGATTGGTTTGGTCTTGTCACGTCCCTGTTCGGGTCTTGGGGTTTTCCATGGTGACGCGATAAAAAGAAAACACAACGATAACGTAGTTTTCATCATAAAACGATAGGAGGACAAACTAGCGATAGCGACATTCAGTGTAGATAATTTTATTCAAGGTCATTATACAACCCCATGTCTCACCTGTTCGTCTTCCTTGTTCACCCCATGCTGCTACTGATTATTCCTTTCGTAGCTTGCCATCAGAGCAAAGCTCTCTCAGCGGACCATGATGGTAACCGGGGCTTGGACAAGCTACAAATAGAAAGCTCTTTCGGCGCCGCAAAGGCCCTTCTTGCGCGACCATGATCCTGCCACGTGAGAAAGAAAGTGCATGCTAAACCGGATGCGCTTTCTACTCGTTGTAGGGAGCAGCTTGTGCGTGATGAGCCAGCAAACTCCAGATCCTCCACGTCTGCCATCCGCAGGAGCCGTTCTACATCGTCTTTGCACAGACCTGCTGCGGTGCCTCCCGCTATGTGATCCAGAACTACCACCCCCCCAAAATCGCAAGCCGCAAGCCCTAAACTTGAACCTAAACCTTGTAGACCCCAAAACCTAAAGTGGACACCTTGAAATCCGCATTTGAACCCCAAGCCTTGCACCCCAAAAACCCAAGCCCTTCCAGCCTCAACCCTCCAAAAGTTAAACCCTAAGCCCCCAAAACCTCACAATCCTATACGTAAGAACAAAACCTTTGTGTCATTGTTATCCGCTATCCGATCTTTACTTGAAGAATGATATATCGTATTCTGCTACTGCTCTTTTCTGCTAGTTGGTATAGAAGGTTTCCGTACATCATTATGAGACATCGAAGCCTTGAAACCAGCGCGAGCTCATGTCCTGACATGCCCGTGCAAGTCTGCTTCCAGCAAAGATGTTTGTTTTCATTATGGTATGTTTGATTATTCTTGGTTGTGTTTTCATTCAGCATGTGACTAATAGTTTTATTCTTCAAACTCGCATGATAAGAAACTTGTGTGTTTCTTTGTTCTTTATCAAGCCCTCCGTATTCTTGTACCTTAGACATGTATTTATCTTCAACTGCTTCAGTAGTAGTTCAAGCTGTTGGGTCAATTTTGGGTGCTGCAGCCATAAGTATGCCTTTTCCTTCGTTCAGTGTAGCACATGTTTCGCATCCTTTATGGATGAATTTGCAGATGGTCTTCATGGCACTTTCAGCTATTGGCAAGTTGTACAAACTCATGTTGTATTTGCGAACTTACACCTTTGACAAATACTTCGTTATTCGCAGTTACTTTCATGTCAATAACGAGAAGGAGCGTTTTTTTACAGTTTCCTTTGTTCTGCTTTGGTGAACAATAGCAATATACGTGGTGAATGTTCTTTGCCTCTTTTCTCAACGATGCTTATTCCGATGGTATTCAGCATTTCAAGTCTTAAGTAAGGTCTATCCATACGTTCTCAATCCTCTCAACTGTATAAACAGTCTTACACCAATTTTCCAGTTCACTCTTTCTCATTCGGCTTTCGACTTAGCTTCGTCATCTTCTCAATCTCGGGATAAATCCAATTCCGTGTACCACCTGATGCTGAAATCAACCTGATGCTTAACTCGTTGCTAGGTATGATCGCCTCTTTTGGTGGGGCCTGTAGCAGAATGTTTCATATGAATGTTGTATGTCAACAAAATATCTCGTGACTATAATCAACCCATCGAGTACTACTTTTCCTCTTTTTCTCACCAGCCTCCCTTGAAAGTTCTGATCGCTCTCTCATTGAAATTTCCGCGAGCCCTTGTCCTATGGGGCGCTTTATGCTAGGCTCCTTCAGTTGCCCAGCATCAGCAATACGTGCATGATATTTCTTTAAGTACGATCTACACCATTTAACCAGAAAGTGTTCTAAATTCTAAGTATATTCACATGAGTAACACCATCCAACGTGGTGTAAAAGCAGTAGAAACAGTATATGATGTTTACAAAGGTAGGCTTAGCAGAGCAACCAACAGTAAAATAATAAATATCTTCGGTGTATATGATGACAGAAAAAAATCACAGTTCACAACAGCAGACAAATCCATAAGGAATTTCATCCATACCAAGACAGACCAAAAAAGCAAAAGGCAAGTGTCCAATACAACAAGGTATACGGAACACATAAGGAAAAGAAAAAAACGCTGGGAGAAAGAACGCAAGCAACACAGCGCGACAGCAAACTCGCAGAAATCCGCAGACGACTAACAGAAGACCGCAGTTCAGCGAATATAGACGAGGGTGAGAACAGAACAGTCGAAAGGAACACTCCATAGACTGTGTGTTCTTCGAAACAAATCTCCCCAAGGATACCGTGAAAGCATCCTTCAAAGACAGTAGCGGTAGACCCCTAATCCCGATCTGGCATGAGACTAAGAGAGCAACTATATGGGCAGCAGACTATATAGAAGAGTTATGCGGCAGACATGTGTTTCAAGATGAGACTAAAGCAGGTATATTTTCAAGAAATTGATGAAGACAGTAATGTCTCAGCCAAATCTGGAGGAAACCCCTCGCTTCGCGCATTCCTACATAGTGTGCATCAAAGTTAAGGATGTAGACAGAGTAGATGGTGACACTGATTGTATACCGCTGGACGAGAATCTAGCAGACATGCCGCATGTGAGCATGTTCCACAGATCATACAGACCCCACTAAACAGAATACGAAACAGTAAAAGAAGCAATCAAAACAAGCCATTACCAAGAAAACCAGTGTTGCTTGAACACACTAACCGATTATTGCAAGGACGCGCTTATGGGAGAAACGCGTAGAGAAAAGAACAGACTCTCCAGAAGAGGATACTGAACCTAATAGGTAAGTCAGAAGAGATTTTAAGAGGTCAGGTGCATCAATAAAAGAAACGGTTAAAGTTATTGAGTATTACAAGATTCAAATCAGAATATACAATGCCTTTGAGAAAGTGATTTTCCAATACGACCCACCTAAGCGAGATCATCATATCCCCACATTATATGCAGTTGTGAAGAACAACCATATGTGCACAGTAGCCGATAGATTGAATGTATTACGGCAGATGTTACCAAGAAGCTTTGGGCATGATATTTCAGTGAAGGCTTCTCCTGTTTATCACCTAAATGAGAAGGACGACCCCGCCAATGCAAATGATACAATCGCGAAACAACATAAAAATACAATCACCACTCTGAGCACACTTTGATATATGATGGTCATGACCTCGCCGAGCTCTCTTTAGAAAGCACAAAGGCAGGGTACGAAAGGCAAGTTAAATTCAGCATAGTTTCAGAGCTTTTTTTTAAATTCAGGATAGAAATGAATGTCACCCCATACAAAGTTAAGACACAGAACCTAGTAAACAACTCCATTGACGGAACTATATCAGTGAGAACTGAGCAGATTCACAGCAACATGTCTAAATCAATGTATGTGTTTATGAAGTCCCTGTTTAATCCACTGCAAAAACATATTAGTATAATGAGGTTGACGTGGAATTGTGTAAGGAGTGTAGAACGATAAACCCAGTTGGTGAGATAAGCAGACACTATTTCCAATACAACCCGCATACAAACAAACATGACAAGATGTTTTACATGCCAGAATGGACAGTGGAAATTGATGTTAGAAAAGCATTCACACATGCTTTCAACAAAATTAAAGAAATCCTTGTTTTTACTCCGTTTGATGTGTGGAAGCATTATGACTACATGAAGCACGACCATAAGAAACTACACGAACTCACATTATACCTAGCAAAAGCAAACGAACCAGCCATGTTTTTCAACAACATGTACAACCTAGTACATGGCAGGTTTCGGTAAGAGTATGCCAACAAATGTGAGATAATCTACTACAAGCAACCCTCCGGAGTATACAATGTTGATGTTCCAGCCTGCGACCGTGGCTCTGCGCTGCTTCTGAGGCCGCCTGCCATGATGGCCGAACGGGGTGCGGAGGTGCACGGGCACCGCACGCTCTCCTTCCCTGCATCCCTCTGGACTGCAGGATGCCCAGAACACCATCCGTTTCGACCTGCCAGCAAGCGAAGCCGGAGGTGAGATGCCCCGAATCAGATGCGCGGCGCGCGCCCCTTGTGCTGCCAGGCCTCTCCCGGCGCAGCGCCTCCAGCGGGGCCCTCCCGCGCGCCTAAGGAGGACAGACCGACAAATGCCCGCTTTCTGCGTCTGTAAAGAACCTGAGGGAGCTTCTTGTGAGATGAGCTTTCTTCGCCAGGAGAAGGCTGCAGAGAATGGCTGAACGTGTTCACAAGTCTCACCCGCGGGCAGCAGGGCTCTTGCGCATGATTGATCACCTAGCTGAGCCCAAGCCCTGATCAGCAACCTGAAATGCCTAGACCCCCAGCCCCCAGCTATACCAGCTACCAAAGCCGGCAGTAGCTTAGCAGTATTGTGTAGCAGATCGTTCTAAGGAGGGCACGGGCACAAGCCACGCCCTGGATACTGCTCTCGTGCGCTGGTTCATCAAAACTTCACGTTTGCTATTGCTTCGATGTCCTCTCAGCCCTGCAGAGACTTCAGAGCATGTCCTTAGTGGTGCCGACTTTCTTCGCAGAAGAGGTCCGAGGGCTGGACGGGCCAGGAGAGCCAGTTGTTTGCAGGCCTTCAGCCCGCCGGTTCGCTGGAATGTCGCTGGCGCGCAGCTTGCTTGGACCATTCCGGGGATCCTACAGCCTCCCGCACCCTCGCCCCGCTACCTCAGATGTCGGACATGCGCTGACATTTCTGATCGGAGCAAGCCGTGTGTGGAGTCTTTGCAGGTGTCCAGAAGGATGCAATCCCTGGAAAGCTGAACAGTGTTCCAGTCGTGGGCCCAGGAAATCTTCGAATCTGCGGGAGTCTTTGCAGAAGCACTTGGCGATGAAGAAGCAAGAGGACTCCGACATGCGGAAAAGGTGTTCTGACAAGCTCCCGCAGCTGTCGACAATGCAGCCGCGAAAGTCTAGCTGGCCTCCGCCCCGCGTCAGGTTCATGAGACTTGCAGAAGCCGTTTCAGTCGGCATCCTGAACAAGCTACTTCCCTACTTGTAGCAGCTGCAGGGTTGGGACGTGTTGGAATATGAGTTGTAAGAGACGCCGTCGCCGTCTCAAGCTGAACCGGGGCCTCCGGCGTCTGCAGGAGCTTCGCAAACACGAGGAGAAGACGGTCCTGAGCTCAGCTGCAGGAGAGCCAAGTGCCTCTTGCATTTGAGGGCTCCGAGCCTCCCAAACTATTCCCCGCACAGAGCAGAGTCACACGACGGGTATACCATTGCGTTAATCTGCCTTCGGTGCTGCCTTTGTCCTTGCTTCTGCTGTAGCTGTGGCGGTGCTGTTGGCATGATGGAGCTTGTCTTCAGTGTTCATAGTATCTCTGCCAGTATGCTTGCTTGTGAGTCCAGTCCTTCGCATGACTTGTCTTCTGTATATTTTCCCTATACCGCGCCGAAGCCCACGAAGGCCACGAAGCAAAAGACGCCTGCGGAGCCCCGGCCGTGGATCCTGGGCCCGCAGTTTCAGGGTTCAGTGATTTGAGGATTTAAAGTTTCAGGCTGACAGGTTCGGTAAATGGGCTCTGCTTTGAGGATCAGGCTGTTCCAGGTTCGGCGTTTCCATTCACTTGCATGGGGCTTCGTGGTTTCCGGTTTAGGGTTTTCTCTTTGCATCGGCCCCGATTTTTCACGTTTTGGTTGCTCCGCAGCTCGTGTCTGAAGACAGCCTGCACTTTCGCTGCGTGACTCGGCTCCAAGGAAAGAGTCTTCTTCAGCTCAGGCCAGCTTCTCCGCCGGTTCCTGCAGTCCGTAATTCGATGCAGGTGTAAGTAATGCGGGCATCTCATGGGAGTTGTGGCCTGCAGTTGCTGTGCTGTCTGGAAAGCTGCGCTGCAAGGTTTCAGGGTGCATCAGTTTTGGCACTGGGGTTTCGGGGTTTTGAGTTTGAGCTATCCACAGTGAAAGCGCGAGTTTCGGTATCAAGAGTTCCGGTTTTGTGGGATCAACCGAGTTCACCGTTTACTCTTGTAAGCTGATTGTAGATATCTTTGCCTCGTAGCCTTGCGTTCTAAGCTGTTTGAACCAAGATTTATTTGCGGCTGTTGGACTTGTCCGGAAGAATCTGTGTCATCACGTTGTGGCTAGCAAGCGTTTCATGGAAGTTTGTGGTTTGGCAGGCGGCGCCGACGCCCTCGGCTCCGTCCAGGTTCGTCCCGACGGTTTTAACTTAGACTTGGACGGTTTAAGTTTGATTGAGTTGCTCACAGTATGTTTTCGCTCGAAAGAGTGATCTCTAGACTCTAGACCTCCGAGCCTCTACGTTTTATGCATTTCGGGCCTGGGGGGTTTACATTGACGCATCGGGTGTCGAGCCTCAAAAGTTCGGGACGAAGCTTTCGCTTCGAGGGTTTCCATTCGGGGGATTGCCTTTTGGCTTGAAGGGACTGTGTATATTGCAGGAAGCACTGCAAGTTGGAATCTTAGATTGCAAGTTCTGGGATTTACGAGCATAGCTGTGTGGGCTCTAGAAGTAGCGTGCTTTCATGCTGGGACCAGCAACAGCCGACCTCAGAGAGCTCTGCTCCAGGCCCCCGCCGAGCAGCGGGAGTGCTTGGGAGGCCGGAGCCCAAGTCCCTTTGCCATCGGGGTCCCGAGTAGGACTTCTTCCCATGAACTTCGTCGGCGGCCGCAATGTACCTCTGGGCCAAGTCAGCAGCAACAACGGGTGATGTTATGTACTTGGCATGTGGTCTCCACTTCGTTGAGCCTCATGCTTGCTGCATGCAGGAATCCCAGACTCTGTTAGTTTCCGGCAAGCTGTTCAGCCGGGGGACCATCCATGTCCGCTCGTGTTTAAGATGGCCAACGATGCACTTTTCCGCGCGGCCGCGAAAAGCGAGACGCACTTTAGGACATATCAGGAGGGAGATCCTTCAACATGCAATGAGTCACAGCCAGGTGTGACGGGGCGCGAGAATCATCTAACACTGCACATGCCTGTGATTTCAGAGCTGGGTTTGATCGCTTTGAAGTCCAGTGCTACGTGTCAGTGTCGTTGCCGCTTCATCTGTGCAGAAGATCCCCGGGTTTCCTACAAGCGCCGTGACACGTTCTCCCCCAAAGTCCCAAACTCAGGCTTCTGACGGATTTTTCGAACTGAAGCTCTTGACCGGAACTCTCCTTCCCTAGATGCAAACCGTCTCTTGAAGCAGAGTCTCTGTTCCGCAGTCTGCCGCACTGCGGCTTAAAGCCACGGGCACGACGGAAAAGGAGCGCTTGAATCTTATTCGTCTTTCAGAGTTGTAAAAGGAGGTCTCAGAAGCTGCCTGCGAAGGTTCCTCTGTGGGTTCTACTTCTCTTTCGGAGTGCTTGCATGTCTCATGACTGAAGTGGAGCATCGGAGGACAAGATGGATTTGAAGAATTTCGTTTCGGATCTCCAGTTGAACGATGAGCAGGCGGCCGGACTTCCTTGACTTTGGGGTGTTGGGCTGATGCTGAGCCAGGAATAGCTCCAATGTTGGTGCTTTGCGGGGACGAAGCACACCTTGAACCTGCAGACACGCCACAGTAGATAGGTCAGCGAGGTGGTTCCTGGCTGTTTGTAGCTTCGCAAGAACGAAACAAGCACCGACAACCCTGATCATGCGGAAGGGGAGGAAGGCCCTGGCGGCCAAGTCTTACACCGGCACGAGTAGCTGCGGCATCAATCAAGAGGCGGGATGCAGGAAAGAGCCCTGGTGCCTTCAGAGCGGTTCCGAGGTGGAGCTCGGCCTTCAGTTCCTGGAGAGGTCGAAGCTGCGCAGCCTCCTCGCCCAAAAGGCACGAAGATACTGTGGAGAATCTGGACGGTCTCGAGCCCAGCGCCTCTTGGCAGGACCGGGTGCTAAAGTCGTGCCAGGATCCAGCGGCGAGGCAGGGCGTGATGCTTTGTGGGTTTGGCCTTTGCCATTCAATGTTTCTATTCGATGGCTGTTGTTGTGGTGTGCAGACTTCACGACCACTGATTGTTGCTACTGATTGCACTTCGTTGTACTTGAAGCACCTTGGGCTGAATCTCCACATACTTCTTTGACAAGCGGATCTTGCTTTCTTGTTTCCTCTTATTACCCTGTGCCCGAGGATTGAAACCGTCAGAAAGATGATAGCAGCGGTGACGACCTCCAAGCTGTGCGGCCGTTCACGTCTTTTCCGGTTATCAGCTACGGCTAGTTTCCGGGATTCTGTCAACCACTCGCGGTTGTACGTGCAGGGTTTTGTATATGAGACCGATTACACGGGCATTCTGCATACCACGAATCTGTCTTGTAAGCGTCCGTATGCACATGTCTGAGCAGGTTGTATCCGAGCATCAGTTTACGCATGTGGCCTGACAGACACGTGCAGCACCTTCCACCACTTCTTTTTGTCACAACCGGAGGAAGTTCTTGTAGTACAGGTTATCCACAGCACCGGCCTGCTGCCGATCGGTGTCTCACAGACCTGCTTTGATCTCCGTGGCTCAACAGCACAGACACTGCAAGGAAGACATGGGCAGCCAGCGAGGGCATGCTTAAACGGATTCCAATACCACAGTCCGCTGAACGAAACTCTTTCTGAGAGGAGCCAGTGGTGTAATCAAAACGCTAAGAAAAAGGTCACGCTGGTGGCATGTGCATCTTGGGCTTGTGCCCAGACCTGTCTAAACACTGCCACCCGCTGCTCGGCACTTCCCCGCACTCATCACCCGCACCTTACATCCCGTCACGACAGCCTATAGAACTCCAGTGTCCATCGAGACATCCAGCGTGGACCGATGCTAGCCGGTCATGCCCTGGATGACTCCCGCACAGGCCAGTGTTTCAGACGCAAGCCCAACTTAACTTGGGCTTCAAGGCTCCAAAGGGCTTCTCGGCATAGCCGCATCGTTGAGGCAAGGATGTATCCTTAAGATGATGATGACCAGTTTGCATAGTACATGCTGCGCCGACGCCCGAGGCTCCACCGCCGCGCGCGACGCGGACCTGGGTCAAGCGCTGGCAGGCGGGGACGGCGGGGATCGCTGCATGCGCTGCCTGGCTCCCGCTCGGCAGGACTCCGTGTGGCCGCGAAGGCGGCCACACGGGCAGGCAGCCACCTGGCGACGCTGGACACCCAGAGTTCTGCAGCTGCTGAGGTTTAGATGAAGCACCCATGGTTTCCAACAGTCAGTTGTGCGGCCTGCCCATACCTTACCCACGCCCAAACTGTACGTTTTGAAGCCATCGGGGCTTTGTCTCATCCGATTTGCTGCCTGTCTTTGCTAGGCTGGCGGCAGTTGCCGCTGTTCTTCCAGGGTGTTTGGCGATGCCGACCGGTTTGAATTGATGCGCTTCATCCCGAAGCCCCAGCAGCGGGCCTGACATTGCCGATGAAGGTCATGATGATTTGACGCGGCAGTCCTTGATCTCAGTCGAATTCAACGAAGCAGACTCTCAGACATTCCAAAACAACTAGCTTGCTCCTTTTTAATCACAAAACATTCCGAGTGGTGCCATGGCCTATGCCTCTGCCGGCCTCGGGGCAGCTCCTCGCAATGGGAGCAATGGGAGCATGGGCAACATGGGCAACAACATGGGGCACATGCCCCCGTTGGGCCAGAGCGTCGTCATGTCCGCGGCCCAAAGCAAGCGAAGTGCAGGGCTCCTGGGCATTCCTGGGCTGTCTCGTGTCCGAGGAGCCCCAGCAGGTCGGCCGGGGCCGGGATGCCTTCGGCACTGCAGGCCCCGGCTGCTGGGGGAGCCATGCCACGCGCGCAGCGCATGCAGCGGCTGCAGCGCATCCTGGAGAGCCTCTTGTAAGGAGCCATGTGAGGGTGGATTGCAGATCTCAGGTTAGTAGCTGCAGATGTAATCTGCCAATCCCGCCAAAATACCTGCAAGAGAGAGTGTGCGAGGGAGGCTTGTCAAACCAATGCACATCCGCCGAATTCTTAAGGCTTCCAGGTGTCCATAGCAGATGCCAACGATTTGGTAGTTCTGGAGGACTACGAGATCGTGCCTCGCTCGTGACAGTGCCAACAGCAGTCCATGCTGTTCTGTAGTTGTCTATACAGTCCTCTGTTGCCCTTTGGTATGTTGTTCTATGAGAACCTCTGCAATCTATACTAATCACTGATCTGTGCGTGCAGACATACCGTGGGGGTATGAAGTAAGATACTCCGAGAGCAGAACATGATAACAGACGGCATTGGGATCATCTCGGACCCAATGGCCGACGACGACGACGACAAACAACACGCAACCTGTAGCAGTAACATGATAAAATGCAGCTGCAGCATTGGCACTGTGATTTTGAATGCCAGTGACAACCCTCTCTCGCTCTCTGTCTCTTGCTCTCTCTCTCTCTCTCTCTCGTTTCTCTCTCACTCTCTCTCCCCCTTCTTCCCTCTCTCCGTCCCGCTGTTTCTCTCCCTTCTCTTGAGGAATATTAAGACTTCAAAATAGAGAGTGTAGAAGTAGCGTTTATGGGCATTATTTTGGTTGTTACATCGAAAGACAACAACTACCACAGAAGAAGGTGCTCATCCTTGACGATTCCACCTCGATGAACAACTCTGCGAAGCCCCCTTCACAGCGACGGCTCTACGAGGAAATCAAGCAAACATCGGGAACAGAGGGCGCCTGTGAGGGTTGCAGGCTTTGAGGTTTAGTGAGTGCACTTGCCAGCGACAGGAAAGGGAGGCTACAGTGAGTAACTCCGTGAGTAGTCAACTCAAAGGCTGTAGCCACCAGGGATCATTCCAAACTCGTGCCCTAGCTTGGCATACTCCAAGACAGCACGCTTGCAGGTTGCAAGACACTGCACCCACTGTGGCTACACGACTACACACTAAACACTCGTGACAGACAAGTGGGAGTCGTCATCATTGTCCAATCCAAGCTTCTTTCCGGTGGAGGAGTCTGCAACACGGTGGGATGAGCTTAAGGCATCCGTACTGCGACTCGGCCTGACCCAAGGTCTGTCAAGGCTTTGTCTGCAGCCTCCAGAACAGACTCTGTGGTTTTCAGAGAGAAAATGACAACATCGAGTGTTTGGGCACGTAGCGTGACTTTCATTTCCCTGAAGTGTTGGTATTGCTTCTCGTGACAGTGCTTGAATTTCTGAAGTTTTCTTTTGTTCAAGAACATCAGGCAGATTCTGGCCAAGCATGCAACAGCGCTTGCGATCATGGCGATCAGCAAGGGTTTCTGTGTCAAATCCCTCGGCTGAAGCCTCAAGAACTCTCACCCACAGTGCAGCCATGCTACAGCAGAAGCTCAGCGCCCGAAAGTCGCTTGACCCGAAAATCCGAATCCTGGGAACTAGGCCTCGAAGCTCCGAACGACTCAGGCTTCTGATAGACCTGGCCGCTTGTTTCGATGAGCAGGGGTCTTAGCACCAGAAATGTCGGAGCAGGTGGGCGCCAGGGGCCATGCGATTCGGGCTAGGGTGCGTGGGGAGCTTTACGGAAGTGTCCTGCTTGCGGGTATCATGCGGATCTGACCACTGTCACGCAGCACGGCCTTCGTGCTAAAGTAAACTGTAAACGCTTCCTCATCCACCGCCTCGGGGTACTTGTGTAGTGTTGTTAATCATTTCCCTGACGCCACAGCAAGGTCGGGCCTTGATCTGTTCTTCCTGAACCGTGGTCTCATCGATGGCAGCCCGGTCAACTGCAGTGATTTCTTCCAGAGTTGTTGGCTTCTAGTCTAGGAAAGAAGCTGGGCTCGATGGGTGGGCGTGGGGTATTGCGAAGGCTTGCGAGGTACAAGGTGTTTCTGAGTGTCTTTGCTCTTGATTTTGGCCGTTGCGGTAGGCCCTCGTGCTGTGTGACACCTTGACGCCTCAGCATTTCCCTCACACGAGAACCCCTGCCCTCGAATTCATCCGAGGAGTGAAGATCTTCGGTTGCATTGGCGTTCGCGGAGCCTTCACGTTTTTCCCGAAGAGCTTTCACGCAAGAACCGAGGAGCTCACAGGATCCGCGAGTGCTCGGTGCTTTCACCCAGCCTGCTCGAGGCAGGACGCCGCTCACGGAGGCACGGCCGAGGGTTTTGTGATAGTTTGACCTTTCGGCTCCTAGGGTGCTTTGGGTGTTTGCTGGTCAGTTGCGGGCGCCGATGCCGCGGCCCTTCGTAGCACTATTCTTTATATCTCTGACGATGTCGCTTGCTCTGACATTGCAGAGATGCAAGTGCCAGAGGCCCTGCGCACCGTGGCAGAGCACTGCCAAGGCATCTCGGGAGGAGTTGTGCCTAGTTTCTTAGTTGAACGGGGATTCCATGAAGCGTGTCGTAATTTCCACACTTTGACGCAGCGGGCAGGAGAGCGACCCATCCTGTTGATGATCTTCACGGAGACTCTGCATCAGTTTGGTGTGCAGCTCATCCGGCCTGTGTACCCAGAATCCAGAATCTCCAAGACTTCGCTTGGAACTGCAAAGGAGCCGACCCTATCCCGAGCGCTGAGTTCCTTTTGCCAAGGACGGGGAGCCGAACGGCGGCGTGCGATACTTCGAGAAGGAACTGAAGCGCTGCTCGCCTGAAGCTGTCGTTCTGAGGTGCAAAAGCCCTGCTGAGAGTGTTAGAGTTTCCGGATTCACAGAAGAGTGCACGCTTCGCCTTTTCTTTGGACCGCGCCATGTTTTGTGGAACTTTTTTTGTAAACCTTCCGAACTTCCGAGGCTTAGTCACGAAGAAGAGCACCAACTTGAGCTTCAAGGACTCGTGTCTGCAGTTTCGGATTCATGAGCTCGCATCATCAGCGCCGTTCTCAGGTGCAGATCATGGCATGCACCGGGGACGACGATGCTGTCGGATACCTGAACGACATCGACGAGAAGTTTGGCAAGGTCATCGCTCTAGGCAAACAAAAGGACCTCAAGCCGCAAGCTCGGAACCTCGGAGGTGGATGTCACAGATGACTACTACAGCGAGATGGTCGAGGTGCTCAAGAAGGTGGGGATCGTGCGTTCGCCGGGCTTGTCTGCCGGATCCGATTGACATTGAGCGCGCTCGATATCATGTTATGGCAGGGTTGCTGAATGGCTGAAAGCCGATGTTACATACCAGTTGAGAGAGCTATGTTCTGCGTTGAAGCGCCAGTTGCCACACTGCCTGCATCTAAGCAGTGCAGCAACATCGCAAGAGTCGCGTGTCATACAGCCTGCATCTGCATAGCCGATTCAGGCCCCGTTGAAATGTCTGCAGTCCTCATGCCGGCACTCTTTGTTGCAAGCATGGCATGCGTCCTCGAGCTGCTTTCGGATTCCTGTTCCTGGACCATGCTCATTTCAGCTGAGCCAACCGTTTGGGAGGGCCGTGTCAAGAAGACCTTCACGCGGGGCGATTGGCTGATGAAGGCCATTCTAGGCCCGGCAGCTCGGACCTATATAAGCCAAGGCCGGAGGATCGACGTGCAGAAACCTTGGTTTGTGTCCCTCAGGTCAGTTCGAAGTTCGACGCCTGGGACGAGACCGGAGTGAAGAAGAAGCATTGTGCCAAGCACTGCGACGACTCGGACTGCGAGGTTGCTCGGAAGACGATACATCTTTGATGCAGTTATGCAGCTATGCCAGCTATGCCTGTGTGGCGTCTAATATCAATGAATCAGCCAATCTGGCATCCGAGCGCTGTCAATGAACCTGTATGAATAGCTAGAGTCAGCTGGAGTCTACCCCAGCCGGGCTGCACACGTCGTGATTTCTTTGCAGCATGTGCCCAAGAACTGCCAAATTTTGGTGTCGACGGTGATGTTGACCGGGGCCTTACCGCCATCAACCAAGGACGACATCGACTGTGGTGCCTGCCACCATATTTGCTGACCGCCCTTGTCTTCCCAGTGCCAACGTCTCTCTCTGCCGCTTGGGCAGGGCAGGAGCTCTGCTTTTCCGATGCATCAGCCGCCAACAATTAGAATAGGAACTGCCCACACTTCAGACTTGTAGGGCCGACGAGCCGGGAGTTGGAAAGCTTGATAGGGGGTGGCTGCAAGGTGTTGGCGTTTTCTCACGTAAGGCTGCGGGCCACGTGTCGCGGTCTATACGAGTACCACGCTGCAAGACAAGTCGAAAGCCGGAAGGCTCGAGGGCATGAGCTCCTCGCTGTATCCCGCCGATCGCAGGCGTACCGCACTTTGGTCGTACGTGTTGAAAGCCTGGCAGCTTCAGACGCTGAGACCGACAGACGGCCTTGTCCAGGAACGGTCCGCGGGCGCACCGGCCTTTGGGACCTTAATTCATGGATCTTCATGCGTCCCCCGTGCCTCGTGCAGTCTTTGAGGTGCGAAAGAGGTCTTGGCTGGTCTTGGCTTAACCGTCTGTATTTCAGAGAAATGCGTCTTAAGACTCCTCTGTGTGTCTGCGTAAGTCTAGGCCCTGAGCCTTGAGTTTTCGTGCACCACCAGACGGCAGACCTAGCAGTAATACCCGAACTCTTTGTACTGTTTGCGTGATCTCGTGTGCCTGTCAGGTCTCTTCGCAACGATATCCTGCCCAGCATAAGACAAGATACCTGAACCTTCATGACTCCGAAGCATTCTGTCACTCGTACACCCGCAAGTTGAGTCGTGGCTTGCCAGGCCCTGGATGGACAGGCCTGGTTCGTTGCTCTCGTAAGGGAGTGCTGCTGTTTCTCGCAAGATCGCTCCAGCCTTGCTCGTGCGCCTTCTTGTCCCAACTGTGGGCTTTGGGCACCGGCAAAAGCTTCGTAGCATCGGGAGCGGCAGCTCCTAACGATGTCTTTGCAGAAGCTTTAGTCCTTCTGTGTGCGTGAGTGAGCAGCTCATGCGGCAGCTAGCTGCGAGTCGATAAATCTCAGCTCTCTGAAATGCATCCCGAGCAGGCTGCTGCTCTTCGCTGGGCGGTTCGTCGTCTAGCTGGCAGGCCCGCTTGCCTGATACGCAGGCGCTGCCCTTTTGCATCGACACGACTCGACCGTTGTGTTAGATCGTGGTATACCTTGGCACTGGCATGAAGCCTTGGTGCGACCGACCCGCTGCCAGTAGGACATTGCCTTTTCCTGACTTTGCCGCTTGCGCGCGGTCCAGGTCTGAGGCCTGCCCAGAGGGCGAGCGAGTGCGCTGGGCCACGGGCTCGAATGCTGACACGTTCTGCTATAGCACCGGATGAACACTGCTGAACATGGAGCAGTGCCCGCAGTGCCCGACTGTGGGGTTCAAGTCCCGACAGGGCGAACGTCTCAGGCCCGAGCACCGGCCATCCCCTCAATACTCAAGCGCTGAAGTTTTGCTTCCCGGGGCCGAGGTGGATTTCGTGGCCCTTGCAGGGGAAGAGCGCGGCTGGATGGGCTGGCTGTCGTCTGGGACCCAAAGTTTCCGCCAATGGAGTACGTTCAAGATTCGGGACTCGAATGAATTGCTCGTGGCGTTTGTCGGCATCCTGTGAGCTTGCACCGGAAAGCTTATGGGCTTTTTTACATGGATTCTATGCGCATGACAAACTTGTTTCTTTCGAACTTCATGCTGCTTGAGCCGTGTCTGAGTACAAGGAGCCAGGTTGGCCACGCAACCACCTACTGACCTGTACTTATGAGCGTTTCATGTGAACATCTCCTGATGCGCCCCCGAATCGTTTACACCTCTCCCGCAAGAGCCTTCGAAGAGCCTTTGAAGCCATTGAGTCGAGGGCTTCGGTGATTTCCCGGCTCCGCCGGGACGTGCCCCTCGCGACCCTGCTTGCACGCTGGGCAGGGTGCCAAGAATTTCTGGGAGTTGCCCCAGGCAGCCTTGGCTCTTTGGATCTGCCCGCCCTGTTTGCAGGTGGCCGTGCTCCGGCCAGACCTGGCGCTCCACGCCGGACCGGCCGGGCGTTTAGTTGCGATGCTGCGCGACCAGGAGCCGAGACTGGATACCGTCGAACCTTCGGCTGTTTATGGATCAGCCAGCAATACTTGTGTGGATGCTTTTCTGGATTTTGGTTTGGAGAGACTCGGATGGTGCAGGTCGTGAAATGCAGCATCAAAGACATAGCAACCTGAGCTCAGCAAGAACTCCCACGGAAATTCTCTCCGCCCAGAAGCCATGCGCAGATGCTTTTGCACAGGAGTGCGGCGGTGCGAGTCGCTCGCCGCCGCTGGCCACTGGCGTTTTCCCTCCGCAGCACTCCGAGAAGGCAGGCAAAAGACAACGCACATGGATTGTTTTGGTGTTGATGCTCTTGACTTCCACCTGTAAAAAGGCTTTGGGGTTCATCGCACTGCGGGTAAACGTCGTTTTTTCTCCGATGCAGGCGCTGCACGCACGAAGGGTATATCTATATCTACATATACATATATTATGTATGTATGTATGTATGCATATATACAGATCTAAGTGCATATATATATACACGTATATCTATACATGTATACATATATATATATATATACTTATATATATATATATTACATATATATACAGACAGACATATAAAGGTGTATGTATGTATTTATATCTGTATGTATGTATATATATATATATGTATATATATATATATGTATGTGTATATATATATATATATGCGTATATATGTATATGTACATAGATGCACATATGCATATATGTATATGTATATATATATATATATGTGTGTTAATATGTCTATATGTATATATGTATATATGTATATATGTATATATGCATATATGTATGTATATATATATATATGTATGTATATGTATATGTCTATGTCTCAAAAAATGTCTATGTCTATGTCTGTGTCTATGTATATGTATATGTATATGTACATGTATATGTATATGTATATGTACATGTATATGTGTATGTATATGTATATGTATATGTATATGTATATGTATGTTTATATGTATATGTGTATGTATATGTATATGTATATGTATATGTATATGGTTGCGCCCCGGCGGGCCATGTATATGTGTTTCTTTTTGACAGGTTTGGATTTCAACTCATCCTGGGCATCCAGCAAAGTGAACACCCGTCTTGCAGGAGCTCGAGTCCCAAGTTAGTGCAGCCTTTGGAGCAGATTGGTCGCAGGCCGATGCTTGTGAATATCGGAGGGTCCGTGTGTGGAGAGACCCTGGTGATCAGATACGTACTGTAGCTCCCGCACACACTGCTTAAGCCTGCAGCAGCTTAGACCTCAATTTCAAAAGCCTTGGATGTTTGTAGAGCAGGGCCTGTGAAGGGAGCCTCGGCAGCTGCGATCAGCGACGGAAGGGTGAACGAAGCATGAATAGCATAGAGGCCATGCAGGCCCGAAGCCAATCCTACAACGCCCTTGGCAACTCAGCCCTCGGAGATCCGTGAGGCTCTGCTTGTGGACATGCTGCCAAGGGGTGCAGACAGCATGGTGGAGGCCAGCGGCACATGCGCCAAAATTTCGCCCCGCTGAGCCTTCTGCCCAGAGTGAGAGCGGATTTCGGGACTCGGGCTCCAGTCTAAGGACTTTGTACCTGCTAGTTTGAGTATTGTTGCCTCTCCTGCCCCTTCCTTTCTTGCCCCAGATCTTTCGCGCTGTGCTGTGCGAGAGCGACATGGAGAAGCTTCAGGAGAAGGACTGTTCTGGGCACCGGTGGAGTGTTGGCATCAGCTGTGCAACTCGCTCTGGTGCAGACAAAAGCTGTGAAGTCTTCGATCTGGCAGTTTCCGTGGCCGTGGCCTGCGCCTCATCCATCTTCATACCCAGATTTTCGAATGCACATTTTCGGAAGACGTCTTATTCTTGCGGTGGGTGCTTACAAGACAGCTCGAGGTATTGTAACAGTGCGTCGGGAATCGTGCAACTTGTCGTTGCAGACTCCCGCGTTGATGCATTCTACTCTGCAGCAAGGAAGGGGTTTCGTAGAGAGTCTAGACGCCGTGCGACGCCTTATAAAAAGCATGGCAGTGTGAGATACGCAGGCGTCCGGGGCGCCGGAAAGCCAAAGGCCGAAAGAAAGTCGCCGAGGCTCTGGAGACGGTGCAAGGGACCCAACGGGTGTATGAAGGAATGGTTCTGCCTGAGCACGGGCCAGAAGTAGTTGCAAGACGGGACGGCAGTGAGTGGAATGTTACATGTTTTCTTCCCCCCGACAGGCCCCGGGGGCCCGAAGCGCGGCCGTGAGGTCACCGGAGCCAGTGAGTGGGGTTTGGGGCGTCCAGGATTGCAAGGTGCAGTATTGAGGGATATTGAGAGTGTGAGCCACCGAGGCATGGGGGTAACCCTAAACGGTAGGGCTGTCGGGCCCATCAGGCCGCTGTTGCCCAGAAAATTGATGCCAGTTCAGAGTCTGTTCTGTAGTCTAGAAGGACATGCCGCATGCATGCTATCTGCCGGCTACGAACCTACCTCCAGTTGCAGTTTCTAGTCCGGACAATGAGACAATGGCATGGCAAAAGATAACGGCAGCCACTGCCATCATCATTGCCCCCGCAGCTTCTCCTCGCAGTGTCCTCCTCATCCGGTGTCTGGTGGCAGGGCTCGGAGACCGGGCCTGGAGCTTTGCGCTGAGGCTCGGTGCGAGAGCGCGAGAGCAAACGAGGCTGATCCTCAACAGCGAGACGAGAGCCAGAAGAATCCACTTGTGATGGAACCCCGATGCCGACTGGAGGGTGTGTGTTTTGGTCATCCAGCAACAGACGGTGGAAACATGTTTGTCTGAGCCAAGCGGCTGTGCAGAAGAGAATGCGACACAAACACGACAATGCAAGAAACCCAAGAACCACAAACACAGCGAGCAACGGCGACACATGCGGACATCACGAATCATGCGCAAGCCAGGAAAATCACGCGAAGATCGATACGTAGCGGTCTAGTGGTAGCCCGTGGCGTGGTAGTTCTCGTCAATGCTGGTAATGGTAGTAACAGCAGCAGCTGTAGTGGTGGCGGCATAAAAGGCGTGGCAGCAACAAGAGGCCCGCTTTGCGTTTCTACAGGATGCTGCATCAGCACTTCGCACCCCTTGCCACCTGCCTCCAAACGGAGCACGTTTTGTTCTAATTTTCACTTCGCGATTCGCAATGCTGCTCTTTTTCTCATTCCGGGGGGCACTGGCCTTGAGGGGCCAATGCGAGGCCGACCTGCTCCTCGCCGGCACGGTTCTTCGACTTCTCTGCCGCTTCGGTGTGCTGGAGCCGCTCGGTGAAAGCCTGGGCCTGGAGCATCTGGGGCTCGGCTGGCCCCCCGCCTTTGAATCTACGAGTAAATCACAGGAGGCCACTCATTCAAACAGGGCGGCTCCTTTCGGGGCCCGCGAAAAGTCATGAAAAGTCCGGAAGACCCAAGTGCTTCTGCAGGTGCTCGGTGGAAGAGGCCTTCTACGACTTTGCACAGTTTGCGCGACAGCAGATGGACCTCCAACACGAGGTCCATGGGTTGTCATGGTCCATGGACAGTCTAAGTCGTCTTCTTTGTTTGGTTACACTGGTTGAAGAACCGGTCCGCGCTACAGCAACTCGGACAGCTCGTCGAATATCTCAAAGGCCCGGAAGTTTGAAAACACCATCTAGGTTCCACGTGCCGCCCAATCAAAGGTCCGGTTGCTTCAGCAGATTCGGTCTTCGCTCTCCACTCTGGAGGCTGGGACTTTGCAGCCGGCCTAGTGTATCGAATGAGCCTCTGGGTGTTTAGAGTCGTGCACCCTCTGCTAAAATGCTGATGTGATGTCGGCAAAACAGGTTATGCTCCTTGCCACGATCAGATTAGGTCAGCAAGCTGCGCATGAACGAGGAAGCTTTGAGCAGGTGTGTGAAGGTTGACGGTTGTGAAAACGTGGCGCGGCATGCTAAAGGAGTGCTGAATCCACCTTTGGCTGGCTTTGATTCTGAATATCGTTGCAGCTGAGAGAGCCTGGCCCGCAACAGGTTCCCCGCATGGCTCTGCCGCGTCCGCTGGGCCAGGGCAGCCCGGAGGCCAGCAGGTTTGCAGGGCTTTAGACTCAGTGTGCAGTCCGATGCAGCGGCGATCAGGGACTTCTAACAGTTTCACGGCTCTGGCTACGATTGGCACCGCTTAGGTCTCCAGGGACCCAGTCGCTTGCTGAAGCCTTCTCTGATGTACTACAGAATCGTTTTTTGTAGTGATCAAAGCCCGAAACGGTTTGACCATCTTTGCAAGGAAAGATTCTATCGTCTGCGTAGAGGACGGTTGCATTGCAACATTGACGACGACCTCCCACCTAACTGAGTTTTTCCACCGCCCCTTACATCGTTGAGAAACATGAGGCTCTTGTGAAATCCTATGCTTCTGTAGATTTTCCGGGGCCAAAATATCGGTCTTTCAGCTGCTTGCAGACGCAGTTGCTCCTGCAGCACCATCTCCAATCCGACAGCCTGGGAGGTGGCGCTGGTCACCTGGGAAGAAGGAGTTTGCCTGTCCGAGGCGCCTGCTGGATGGTAGCTTGTACTCGAGCGGTGGATTTCGAGCAGGGCTCACATGTTTTCCTCATGTAGCGAAGGCTGAGAGCGAAAGGTCAATGTCTGAGCCTTCAGCGTCCCAAGTCTTTTGGGCCTCTCCTTCCCCTTTCCGCGGACAACAGGTCATCCGCCGGCCGTTCACAGCGAGCAGCATGGAGCCCATCCCCCAGCCTGTTGGCATTTGGCCAGGGATTCTCTTTGGGCTCCACTTCGTGACGTCCGTTGGGGGTCATGGTGCGTGCAGAGTCTGGCTCAATTGCTCTGGCTTTGGCTCTGTGCTGCTTTCTTGCTCGTGTCAGGGACAGCGAGATCGCTGCGCGGATGACAGCTGCGAAGATGCTTGTGCCAACCTCAGCTTGGAGGGGATAATCCCTCTCAGCAACAGAATGTGTTCCCAACAACACTGGAACTCGAACCATTGGTGCCAAGTCTAAGTCAAAAGTCGCGAAGCCGGGTAGTTTCCTAGCGTCACCGAATCAGATGACAGGAGGGGCAGGGTCTCTCGAAAGGACCATGGCACAGGGAATTTAACTCACTTGATCACACATCCGCCGTGGAGTGTTTCCTTTTTGGCGTGAGGTTTCTCTGGCTGCAGCCCTTGGGGTCTGGCATGAGAGCTTTGCCTGCTGGGGCGCTGACGGCACGGTAGTTTTGGTTCGGTTGAGAAGCTGTTGTAGGTATGGCAGTCAAGAAGGTTAACGAGGTTGAGGTGTCAGTGATGGGTTATGGTCCTGGTTTGCGTTTTTGTAGAGAGTTCACGACTTCGAGTTTGGATTCCTTCTCGACCCATTAGCCATCCAGCGTAGTCTATTTTGGACTGGATGCCACGAAGGCGACTGGGAAGCTGCTTGATCCACGGAAGCTGAGGCCAGGGTGTTCTGGAAGCTCCTCTTTCGTCACCGCATCGCACTGGGCTGCTGCCTCAGAGCCTTCTCGTGCGTTAGGGTCCTGTCCCGAGCCTGCGTGATGACTGGAGCTCTCGTCTGTCGTGTGTTCTTTGAGCGCAAGTTATACCGCAATAGTTGCAAGTCCTCGCGCTTTGCAGCCATCCGGCTCGGACTGTTTCACATCCACAGCAGATTCGAAGATTCCGGTGAAACCCTGGTGAAACCCGATGATCGAGGGCAAGGCCCTGGTGGCGGACGCGCTGCAAGGATCGAGTTGCTTCTCGAGGGCTTAGGGGCAGGGGCTGAGAGCTTGTGGATGGCTTTTTGTTGAATGACAACCACAAGTCAACAGAAAGGAAGAAGCCAACGAGCGTGCAACAGCTTAGAATCTGCGCCAGCCCGGTCGGTCTGTCTGCCTGTCTGTCCTGTCCGTTTTTCAGTGTGCCCATCGGTCCGTACGTCAGTCCGTCCCTCCGTCTGTACGCCCTCGTCCGTCCGTCCGTGCATAGACATGTGAACAAACTTGTGTATAAGTGCATGTCGCTGTATACATACGGATGTACACGTACAATCACAAATTCAGCAACATGCGCAGAACAGAGAATGTAGATACATACTCGTGCGAGTATGCGGAACCGTCTACCCTTTGACTGAGAGCTGCCCCGATGTGCTGCGACAGGAAGCTTCAACAGAAGCGGCGATTTCACGGTTTGGGTCGAAGAGCGTTCAGAGCCCGAACACGGTGAAGCGAGAAGGTCAAAGTTCCTTGTGTGGTCCTTTGTGCTGTCAGCATGGTCGGATGTTCTGGAAACTATGGTGAGCCAAAACTTTATGGAGGGAATTCGTGGCGAGGTTGTCATTCGCGACTTCTCTGCAAGGGCCGTGGGGGCTTTCCTGCGGTTCCTCTATGCAGGTGTGGTGGAAGAAGAGAGTCTGGTGGCAGTCGTCGAAGTAGCTGCAATTGCAGACAAATACGGCGTGAGCAAGTTGTGCTTCCTCTGTGAGGATCACGTTGTAAAGTCATTGTCCCCGGAGGATGCTTGTGAGTTCCTTGCGTTAGCCGACCGGTACAACCTGGATGACCTACGGCAGAGCTGTTTGGATCACATTCTGGTTGCGCCCAAGAAGGCTCTGAGAAGCTGGCCATCTATCGAGCCTTCGCTGTTGCAGGAGGTGCTTACTTCATCCCTGCTCTGCTTGGATGACAAGGAGCTCTTCGAACTGTTTCTGGCATGGGGCAAAGACTCTGGCTTGGGCGCTGTCGTGCCTTTGATAGAGCAGCATGTTCACGCAAGCCACATATTGCGGAGGGACGCACTGGTCCTTGTGGAGAAGGTGCGAGCTTTGCAAGATCCTGCGGGAGAACGGCTAGTGTCCATACTGATGCAGGCGGACTGCACAACTTCTTCAGCTGACCTTTTGAACTTCCTGTGCCGTGTGAGCCGTGACACGGAGGAATTCCTGGGTTGCCGTGTGAACGTAGGGGTCAGTCGTCGGGGGCTCATCCCACCCAGTGGTATTTCTGTACCAGCTCGGGGCAGGATCGAAGGCTACGTACGAGCTGGTGACTGGATTGCTTGGACACTTCCGAATGACGAAGTCTTTCTTTCGGGCTTGTCTTTTGCTGCCAACATCAGCTGCGCAGACCATGTGCTCGTCTATGCTGCTCAAGAGACTTCTGGATGGACTCTGGTATTGGACACAAAAGCCCATGGCTGCATCCCGCATCGTACCAAGATCTCGTGCAGGTGTACTCGCGCGGTGCAGAGGTTTAAGCTCCAAGCCATCACAACAGCAAAGAGCGAAGGAGTCAGGTTGGGGAAGCTAGAAGTGCATGGGGCATTTGCCCCTGCCTCACCGGCCACATCTGGGCTCCCACACACCATCAGCGACAGCGAGGAAGAGCCATATTACGTGGACCCCTTCCACCAGCATCAGCCTGAAGCCAGGGACCTGAGCTCCGGCGGGGAATCGGAAATGGACTTCGACCTTTTCGGATGAGCGCATGTGCTGTTGTGCTATGGCCCAAAGTCCGGCAAAATCGATCGCACTTGGGCAGAGTCAGATTTTGTACTTGGGGGTGTGGGGCGTTCTGTGCGGCAGCTGCTTGTGTAACTTCAGCGCAACTTGCAACCAACGTCAGAAGCAACGACGCCAACCGAAAACATTGGAAGTTACAGTTGGTTCCCCATTGTACGCAGAGATTCAACACTGGTCTTCCCAAAGTTTCGATTGACGGGCTGAAATGTCGGAACTCTCCATCCTGATCTCCCGAACTGCTCTGTGCCCGACTGCTTGGCAGGTGGCCTCTGCGCAGGCCTGACCGTCGCAGTGCAGTGAGCTTGTGCGTTTTGCTGTTCCTTGATGCCTTCAGGATCTTGCAAGTTCTCAGGAGCAGGCTTGTGAAGAAGCCGCTGTTACTTCAGGATGGGAGTGGGTTGCTAGAGGAGCGCCAGACCATAGTCCACAGCCAAACCAACCGCGTCCGCAAGCTGCCTTCCACTGGGTGCTTCGTAGCTTCCACGAATGGTCATCGCACCGTGCGATCGTCATCAGTCAGTGCAACAAGCAGCGAGCGTGTTGGCTGAACAGATTGGGAGGGTTTTTGTTGCAGGGAGCATGGCAAGTGGCGATTAATTGCGATCCGGACAGGCAATGTCCTGCTGCGAACCGCCATGGATGACGAGGATCATTACCAGGCCCGAGATGGAGCGAGGCTGTTGTGGAAGGTTGCTTGAATCCTGAGGGAAGAAGCAACACAGCTTGGGCGCGAGATCACCACTTTGGGTGATCGAATTCCCTAGAACCCCAAGCCATAAACTCTGAATCCCTAAACCTGAACCCTAAACCCTCAACCGCCTCAACCCTTAAACCCAACCCCAAACCCAGAACTAAGGAGCCCGAAACAAAAACCCTAAAAAGAGTCCTAAAATGGCTCTCAACGATCCGCAATGAGCGCCTCGGCCGAAGCTGAAGTCACATCGACAGTGATTCGGCGCCCAATAGAGGAGCTTACCGAGGACTAGGGTTCTGGGGATTTCAGTGGTTTCAGGGGTTCAGAGTTCATTTATTGTTCATACCTAATAGGTTTTGATAGTTGGTTGTATGAATTCCGAGGACGAGGCCGCAGTCATCAATCAGCATCGGCAGAGTTCCTTTGGCGAATCTGCTGCAATCGGGAGCTGCGAGGCGTTTAAAACCCACTACGGCAAAGGGGCCCTCCTGATTGCTTTGGTGCCTGCGTCAAGCTCGACGGCACCACACCCACCGCCGAGCGAATGGCTGGCCTTCGCTGTACTCCGGCACATGCCAGACATTGTGGTAGGGGCCGGTGAGGCCGCACAAGCATTTCCCTGCATGGGCGTATGTTCCGTAATTGCAATTCAGCGTGGCCAGGGGTACGGCCGACGGCTGATGGATGCCTTGCGAGCGGTGATGGCAGATGAATTCCCGGGCTACCAGGCGCTGGGCTTCACGAAGTCCACCGGCTTTTTTGCCCGATGCCCGGGCTGGGGAACTCTCCACGATTTCATCAATGCTTTTGAATATGTTGACCCTTCCACCGAAGAGCATGTCCTAGATGACGACGGGGACGCCTTCTTCTTGGAGCCCAACTCTGACCTTGGCAACCGTCTAGTTGAGGAAACCGTCCGGCTCGCCGCATGGCCTGTAGAGCGTGAGCACGGGAGCGAGCTCCCTACTCCGGCCGCCCGAGCCGTCATTTCTGTTCCATTCTGGTGAGAGCAGAGGGGGCAAGGCGCAGGCTTTGACAGGGGGTTTCGTAAAACGTTAGGGGTGCCTTCTGTAGAGGTCCTTAAACAAAGGAACCTGCGTTTAAGGGGTCCGTAGAGGTTTGATCCCTGGGCCCTCGACAAGGGCACAGAGCTCAGTGCGGGATGATCGAGGCTTTAGGGTTTCAGGCTTCAGGGAGTACGATGGGCCTCGCACCCTGCAGGAAACCCCGGATCGTAAATCCAAACAACCCGAACTAGCCCCCGCACTAGAAGCCCTCACTGCGATTTCGTCTTTGACAACAGGAGCTGCAATCGGGTGTCGTTCGGATTGCGCAGCATGACAAGACTTTAAGACTGATGATGCTGCAGAGTTGCCCAACGCATTCATTCGCCGCACTTGTAGCAGTTAGTGCGACACGAGTTGCATCGTGAGCTGAGCGTTGAGTCCAGATGCAGGTAGTTCTCCTTCGTTGTGGTCTCTGCCGCCAGGCCTGAGCTGGGTTTCCGGTTCAGGGCAAGGGCGGTGCAGGCTTCAGGGCTTGGGCTTCTCAGGCAGGTCGGTTTGAGCCTGTCGAGTCCTTTGCTGAGCCACAGCTCTACTGAAGATTCTGCCAGGAGGAGGATCTTTTTCCCAAACCTGTAGCGCTCCTCGCCTCCAGCAATCGCTCTTCTCAGAGCGAAGTGCTATTTCTATGCATGTGTTGAGTTTGGCAGGCTAGGGCGCACATGAATCATCCTGAGCTTGTAATGGGCTGCCATTTTGGTTCAAGTGTGATCCAAAACGGCAGTCCGTCTGTCTTTTGGAGGCGGGGG